>VZTL01060221.1:35197-67508 GCA_013400535.1 Scopus umbretta
AAAGTATCTGAAGCAGCCTTCAAAGTCTAACCAAATATTCCTGAGTGTTTTGCCAGTTGAAACGTGATTGGTTTTTAAGTTCATGTGTCTGTTATTTGGACAGCCATCCTCTTAGACACTGATTTAATGGCTTGATAATAGAAACCCATTCTTTCCATGGTGTTTTCATGAAAGAGTTTTTTACCGTACAGAGCCAGAGGGACACTGTGGCAAGGAATGCTATTGCTGATGTTGTCCAAAAACACAGCACGCTCATTTTCATTCACTAATCCTCCAGTCCTCCTTGCAGGCTGGCTCCAAGTCAGCAGAGACAGGCTCTGCAGTTGGGCAGGGAAGCTCTGGTTGGGCTTTGGTGGTGGGACATATCCACATCCTGAGCTGAGAAGCTGTGATGGGCTCTGGGGAAACTCCATCACTGCTTGGAGTAAGTCGGTGCTTGCTTTCTTGGGTCTCCCTAATACCGGAGTCTGTGCCAGTAGCCCGATATTCAGGAAGTCAGTGAAGTAACTAACAGAAGTGTGCTCAAGGCTAAATTAGGAATAAGATCAGGGCATGTGAACAATTCTGGTTCCAGAAAACAACTCAAAAAGTGCATCCTTCCTAAATAACTAATACGAGATACCAAGATGTCCATTGTAACCACAGTTTTCACTGGGAGCTATATGTACATGGCATGTTGCTTCATAATACAGTATATTGAAAAATTCAGAATCCACAAAAGTTGCACTCTGATTCTCTTGTACCATTTTTCTGAACATGCCTCTGAATATTGAAATAGAGGCTTAGGACATAGATGCCAGAGCTCCAAACCAAATGTTGATACTTTGAGCTGCATTTGGTTTTAGAATTACATTTCTTTAGAAAAGAGTCGTTTTCAGTCATGCTGAAAGTCAGAGCCACATATTTGATAGAAAGAAGGAAAATTCAAGAATGCTATAATTACATTTTGGGTGTTGGTGACATTTGACAAGTTTGCCTATTGCAGATTAATGGCAAAGCTAAAGAGTCGGAGAAGAGGAGATGAAACAGGGATAGAAAACTCCTCACAAAAGGAGGCAAAAGGTTAGCCATAAAAATGAAGAAAATAAAGGAAAAAAAACCTTTTCAAGTGGGAAAAAAGCTTTGAGTTCTGATGAATGAACTGCCAAAGTTTCAGGAGTGCAGTTTGCTGAACATGCCCAGGTTAGGAATGCACGTAGCAACTCTCCTTTGTGTCTGAACCTACAGCCCTCTATTAGAAACCTTGTGAAAACAAGTTTCTTCATGATGTTTCGATACCTTTGTTTCTGGCAGTTGTCCAGCAGCAGGAAACATGAAGGGAGCAATTCTAACATATATTATCTGTGTGCATGTTTTAGTGTATACATACGCTCAGTCCTTCCAAGTTTTTCAATTTCTGTCACATTTTCGGGAATCATTCAGCATTTGCCAGTGGAACAGAGGTCTTTTCAGGGGATGCGTTGGTATCAAAGCCTTATAATTAAATGTGTTTCACAGAATATATTAATTGTTCATCCTAGGAAAAGGAAATGCTTCAGAGAAATACATAGTTTTGTTAAAAAGGGGGTTCCTTCCTCTTTTTTTGGTAGCTATTGTCTTATTAATCAAGCAATCCTTAGCCTTTGGACAAAGCATTAACTGCCAGCTCCAGTTCCTGTGTGGGAGTGGAAAGAGCCTGTGTGTGTAAAGGGCCTGAAGTCTCTGTCTCTGCTCCACAAAGAAAAGTCGTGTCACAGAAACAGTGTTTGCCTCCAGCACTGTGTTCTGTGGCAGCGTGGTGAGAGTGGCCTGACTCAAGAACTGTTTTCTCCCTCTTCCTTCTGTCCATTCCTCAGGACAGACAGATCTGTCCTAAATTAAGATATATAAGGCATTTTTAAATGTCCTGTGCAGAATATGTGTAAACTGGTATAAAAAGAGAGGAAGAGGAAATACAAAGCCTCATTCGAAGCAGATTCACACGTTGAAGATTGCGGTGTCAGATGGTAAATGCAGTTAAATTTAAATAAAGCAGACTCTCTAATTATCATTTTGCTAATCCAGACAGAAATAGTTGTTCTTTCCCAGTCCCTGAAAAAGGCTGAATAGGTTAGTAGTGAGCCTTCTCATCACCACAACTTATTATTATTATCATTATTATTATTATTACGAAATATTCTGTAGCAGCTTGCTGAGACAGAGCTCGTAACAGCTCATCCACTAGCAGTGTGATCAAATAAGTCTGGGAACTCAATATTCTGACTTTTTTTTTTAAAATGTCCTTTTATTTAGTCATTAATGTCTTTCTCAGTATTCAGCTTGAGGAAGGCAGCCTTCCAGGAACTGAGTAAGTCAAGTGGAAGCAAAGGATGATTACATGGCAGGGATGGAGAACTATTCAGGGTGGATATACACGACAAATGGGAACTCAGTTTTAATTTCCATCTTGGAGACAAACTGCTGGTATTCCCAAGGACAAGTCTGTCTTTCCCATTATTTCCTGTTCTGTAAAAGACAGATAAACAGTATCTTCCTTTGGTGTTACTAGGGCAAGTGATCGTGAAGGACCCACTGTTACCACAGAAGGAGATCTGGAGATGCTCGGGTATCAAAAGTTGTCCTGCTGATGTTACTGGTTGGAGCACCAGTTGTCAGATGCATGAGTAGGGGCTGGGAACGGATCACAAGGCTCCTTCATGCCATAATTCAGAATCTCCCCACCATGTTTGTATTAGGCTGAATTTATAACAGCCTCACTACAAGTGAGTGTAAATTGATGGCATCCTCAGGTCTCCTGGGAGCAAGGAACACAACAAGAATGAGATGGAAATATAACTTCCTTGCTTCCTCTGGGATGCTGTGGACAAGACTTTTTACTGTTCATGGGCAGAATGTTATAGCAACAAGGCAATTGAGCTTTTTAAGGCTGAAACCTGAGACATCCTGAAAGTGAAACCGGATTTCACAGAAGTTTGAGTGTCTCTGCTTAGGCAAAATGGGATTTTTTCTAAAATCTATCTAGAGGCTCATCAAATAGATATCACTTCAGCCTAACTGAAGGCTTTGGAAAAAAAGGAAATTGGACAAAAAGCTATAAGCAAAAAGAAAAAGCCTAGAGTAAAGGATAATATGTTCATTGGAAAAACGGCTGCTGCCTTTATTTCTAGGTTAGAAAGCAATAGTGGGCATTGTGATAGATGAGGAACACTGGACTGAGAAGATGAGAGGAGATATGTTTTGTAGAAATCACCTTTTCTTTGCCAGAATTTCTGACGTACTTGTAAAATTCTAAGCTACTTTTCTTGAAAACTGGGCATTAGAGGAGTAATTGCAGCTTCCTTAATTTACAGTACGCTATGATATACTCTGGACTATTTGAGTGAGGGGACTACTTGTACTGATTGTAGTCTTTTAGTATTTCATAATCCCATTGTTTTAAAATGTTTCTTCTTAAGAAAACACGCTTTGAAATAGGAATTTATTTAGAGAAAAATGTCCCCTGAACATTAAGAAAATTTACCACCAGTTCAAGATATTTAACCATCTCAGTTTCCTCCTGACAATGATGAATTTGTCAGCAATTAAAGGTAGAACAGACAATTTTTTTTAAATGGTACAGACAGAAAGAAAGCTCTACAATACCTATTCTATATACACAAAATACATTTAGCATTAGAATATATATTTAAAAGGGCACACTGAGATTCTTATGTGTTGTCTGTACTAGGAAAAAAACTGAAGGGCATATGTCAGCATGGATAATGTAAGGGATAGATGGTGATAATTAATGCTTGTTACAAGAAATTTGCTAAGCTGAAGAAGTTAAGAAAAAACATTGTGATCTTTTTTTCTAGGCAGATACGAAGTAGAAATAAATCAATTATATCTTTGAAATGCTATTCAAAGCTATTTATTTTGTACAATGTGTGTGTATCAGGCAAAATCATCTAGTAACGCTTTGGACTGTGGGAGTATATGTTAGCAAATAAATTTTGTTAGCAGCAGGAAGAAAGATCTCATTCATTATCTAGACAAATATAAATGAAGCTTGATAATGTTAACTGAATTCATTAATTATTATACAGAACCTGTTCTTTAAAATGTACTTTTGATTTACTTTCCCTAAACTAACTTTTTCTTAACTAGCTTAACTAGCTTCAGTAATGGTAATCATGCATTTATAGAATGTTTTGTATGTTCTGAGCACTTTACCTCAGTGAATAGTACAATACCTACCCCAGGTGTGTGAGATCAGCCTGCAGTGAGGTGTCCATCCTTCCTTAGTGCTCCATCAGCTGGCAGCTTTGGGAGTGGTTTGGTTTGTAGAGGAGCAGGGCACGTTCTCTCTGGAGCCCTGTCAGGGAGCTGGATGACCTAATGGCTGCCCTGAAATGCCTCAATGCTCTGGATAAGGCCTTTGACTCATGTTTGGATGGGGACCTTGGACTGATTGACAGCTATCCCAGGGTCAGAGAGCAATTCCAGCTGACAGTCCTTTGCCTCTCCAGAGGTTATAGTATAGCAAAGGAATTGGTGCTCGCTCGTTCTTACTTCCTTTAATCAAGGCCACTTTCATATCAATTGATCCTGTATGAGGAAGCTCAGCTTTGTGAAGCTGTACCCTAACAGAACAGATCCTGCTTCACACAAGAGTCACTGCTGAAGTTGTTACAGATTGCAATGGTGGAAAAAGAGAGCCTGAAATTTCATACCATTTTTAAATCAAACACACTGCAGTTGATAATATGACATTTAGGATATTTTAGCTGATAGATTAGATTGCAGCATAAAGCAAACTAGGTAGTACTTGAACACAGCCTAATTTAACCTTCAACAGCAGACCTCATTAATTCATGTTGGATCTGAGATGTTACAGTTGTGATGTACGTACCGAAGTAGATTTTATCATCCTGGGCTATTTTGTGTTGTCACTCTTCTTGTTCACAGCAGAACCTGAGTTACTTAAGATTTGAATTAGACATAACAGTAGTAGAAGCATGAACTTCTCAATTGTGTTTCATATGCATCACACTTTCACAGGCTTCAGCTGTGATTGTGTTTTATTAGGTATAAAGAGAAGCCAAGACAATTCTTGCTAGAAGGAAATGCAAGAGAAGTTGACCTATATGTTCTTGCTCAGGTGGTTTCTAATGGCTATGTGAAATACTTCTATCTAAGCTAATTGCATATCCCATTTATTAGAAAGAGAGAGAAATAAAGTATCTTTAGAAACAGACACTCTTCTCAGTGGTTCTGTTGTTTTTTGGGCCTGGTTATAAGGAAGGTGCTTCATTCCATTCTTTTCAGCAAAGCACTTAAAATAGTCTTAATTTTCATCAGTGGCTAGAGATAGGATGTAGCATCTGCTTAACAGTGAATGATAAGCTGAAGTGCTTAAATGTTAATTTTGTTAATGTTAATCATAAATGTTAATCATAAATGTTAATCATAAATAATGATCCAAATAGCCCTAAAAACCTAGGCTGATTCCAGAGGACATTTGATCCTAAGATCTATTATCTAAAAATGAAATGTAAGCCAGCTCTGATATGGTTAAGAGCGATTGGTGATGGAAAAGAATACCGTATAGAGGAGTTTTTTAAGTCGTGTTAAATAAAATGCAGCATATTAACAGAGGTTAGCAGAGGTTCCCTCCGTTACTTAAAAATTGTGATGCTAAACTCTGCCTATTCTTTTAAATTTCCTAGCAAGGTACAAATGTTTCATAGGAGCAGGCAGGTTTTCCTACAAACATCTAATATGGATATAGTTTGTTAACTAGTGCTTTCTAATGCATTCAGCACTTTCAGCCTTTCAAATTGTCTGCAGATGACCCACAACACAGTTTATCTTCTGCCCAACTTGCTGAATGACTGACTGCTGCTTAAAAAATTATAATCAGCAACTTTTTTCTAAGAAACGTTTCATGTTTCAAATAAATCAGTTCCTGAAACAAACTCTGATATCTCTCAGGCATGCTTTCTTCATGCCAGTGAGGATCAGCTGTGGTTTGCATCGCTTTGAACTCTTACTTTGATAAAATTGTATTCAGCATTAATCATTCTTCCATCAGAGTTAAGTTACTTTTTAATTTAGATTTTTAATATTACTTAAATGTTAAGATCCATCTAAATAATGTCAGTTATTCCATCTGTAAAACAGAACAGAAAATTTCCTTGTTTTTACCTCATATTAATGTTATGAAGTTCATTTTGTTAATATTTGTTAAAATTTTTGAATGTAGAGACACTTTAGATGTTTTCACTTGTAATCTCTTTGATGAGGAGATATGGGAATACTATTAAAGGCCAATTTTAGTCCTTTTTAGAGTCCATAGGATCCCTTTACAGTTAGGAGAGAGGAAAAGAAATTCTAGGAGAGATTCAGAGCCCTGTGAGTTAGGTTCTTGCTTTGGCATCTCCCTGTGATGAAGGAGCTGCTCTCTCACGTGTCTGCATCAGCACCTTCATCTTCATGAGCATCTCCTGGCTTTGGTTTGTACAGCACCCAAAGACTCCTAATCCTCACTGAGGCATTTAGTATCATTAAGTATTAAACCATCATAAACAGAAGCCATATCTGTTGTGATATTTTAAGACAAAGGGGAAAATAGCTTTTTTCTGTGTGCCAATAAAGACATATAGAATGCATGTATGAAACAGAGGAGCAACGTAGTGACTGGACAGCAAGGTGTATTGGAGAAAACAACATTGCTGTCAATTTATGTGCACTGCTTTGATTCTTATGGGAGTGATTGGCTTCAGAGGTCCTCAGGACATGAAGTCGTGCTCCGTGTGAGCAGATTCTGGCCTCAATTGGTCAGAATAGGACACTTCTCCAACACAGCCAGATTTTAAAAAAAGAAAATATATATAGTGCGTGATAATGCTACCATGCTACACTTCAATAAATCAGCCTGAATGCTTCTCTTACAGATGTCAACTGCTATGTGAGGGTGGAATATTATTTGTAAAGAACAGTCCTAATATGCCATAGTATGCTTTATATAGTAATTTTACTAGATACTATTATTGTTGTTACTGTGTTCTTTTCTGATAGTAACCTTCTCTGAAACTGTCCAGGGTCAATTTTACGTATTGAGAAATAAACCCATTTCTTTTATTGCACCCAACAGAGTGCTCTGGTTTTAAGCTGTACTTAAATAGAAATTCTTTAACCCACCTGCAAAACATAGGCACAGAAGTATCTGCTTACATACGTGAGTATTGATTTGGGCAGCCTGAAGCAGGATGTAGGTGTTTTATTTAGGTCACCAGTGCAGATGTTACATTGTTTTTTGAAGGACTCAAAATCTCATGAAATATATTTAATTTTTTGTAACATGCACTTCTAAAACCTATGCAGTTTGCCATTGCCTTCTTTGTGGACAGAATTTCAACCAGAACAGCTATTTTTTCATCTTGCAAATTCTGGACTCAAATGTTCGTAAAGCATAACTGAAAATTCACCTAATAGGTTCACTGCAGTCCCAACGGGACATCTGTTCCCATCATCAAGCTTCCATACAAACTCACACATTTGCTGGTGTTATCTAAAGGGGAATTGGTGTGGAGCTGCATTGGCAGAGCACTGTGGGAAAACCTGCAAAATACCTGTCTTGTGCTATGTTTAGACTCAGCTATTGATATTGACTCTTGAGAGTCAGGAGTTCAAATAGGTGAAAACTTAAAAAATTAATAACTTGGTTTGTGAGAACAGACTTCCATAACTTTCTCACGATTCTAGGTTGGAATTAGGAAGTATTCACTTTGGAGGCTGGATTAGCGCAGTGTATCAGAAATGCCCCCTCTGTTTTCCTTTCTCTATCACGATTCCATGGCTGAATTGTCAAGTAGCTTTTTTTTCTTCCCTCCTAGGGCTGCATGCATTTAAAAAAATACTGAACACCAATTAATTTGTCTAATTTACATGAAAAAGTGCAGAAGATGTCTTTTTTTCCATAATTAACTATATTTTGCAATTCATTAAAATTCTGCAGCCCTTCACATAATGGAGCCCTATTCACTACATAAGAGATAAGTGCTTAATTCCAAAAGGGGCAGACGGAGAAGGCAGAAAGGAAGTGGAGGAGGGCAAGATTAGCATTTTATATATTAGTTATGCATATTCATGAGGGAAAATGAAGCCCTGCCAATTCATGTTGGCTTTAAGTTTATTTTGCGGGGTATTCATAACACTTACCTCAACAAATGGTTCATGTGGATTTTTCCTGGCTTTAATTGAGCAGGAACATGGTGACAGGCGTTTTAACGAACCTGAAGTACACACAGCATACGAGGAGTAGACATAGGTTGTGTGTCAGGGCATGGTGTGCTCCCCAGTGCTGCACTCTCTGTGTGGTACCACAATCCAGATGAAACAGGGAGAGCAGTTTAGGAGCCTGGAACCTGCAGACAGACCCCAGAGAGTTCCTCAAAGTAGACTGCTGAATTATTAGCTGCTTTTGAAGCTTCCTTCTCCTTACAGTGCAACAAGCTACTTTGGAAAGTCACCTATGTAATTTTTTCACTATATCTATTTGTTAATAATGTATTCTTTCCTCTGGGAGGTCAGACCAGTAGTAGGCAACACCGTACATTTTGTGCAAAGGAAAAGCACCTCTTGGCCGCATGCGTAGGGTGGAAGTGTCCCCAATAAGGAGGGGAAGCTGGCAGCTTGCTGGTGGTCTGCCTCGATGCTGGGGGAAGTTGGTGTCATGGAGGAAGCTCACCCAGCACTTGCCAGACTGCTGTGTTTCAGTCCAAGCTTGTTGGACCAATGTGCTTTTAACTTCCTTGGGTCTTTGTAGGCAGCAGTGACCATCTCTGCTGGAAGTCTAGTTTTTTGCCTTCTCATAGTACAGGCTTCCTCTCAGCCCCTTCTGCAACAAGGTGGCCTTCCCAAGCACTGCTATTCCAGTCACGTGGAATTGAATGTTTCCCTTCAGGGATAAGTAAGAACTGGGCAAACAAACATAGGGGTTGATACAGATTGTTAGGGACCTTCATTCTTTACTTTTGTTTGCACAACAAATTAGTAGATTTAGACTAAATCATAAGTGCCCACACAATTTTCTCACTGCCCTTACCCTGGTCTTTTGGGATTAGATCAGCCCATAATGCAGCTTCTGGCTTTTCCACCGAACAAGAACATCACATGCTTTCTCTCAACCCCAGCATCTGGGTGAGACCTGATAGCGATCCGTGACAAATGTTTGCCCAGCATTTTGCTCTTCGTCTCCATCCTGGCTCTGTCTCTCTCTCATATTTCCCATTAAAGATTTTTCTATTATAACTTAGGTCTGTTGGCAGATGAGCCTCAAATGTGCACATCATCTGGTTGAAATCCCCTTCCGAGTGGCATTTTTCTTGTTACCAGCTGAGCTAGCAGAATGGCTTTCCTCACCCTGGTAGGCATACCTCAAGTGTTTCTGAGCATCTATTCTGCTGTGCCAATGTCTTCGAAGCAGTTTTTAAGCAGACCAAGATTAAATGATGAACTGAGATATGGATAGTATTTAATAAAAACAATGTAACTATTTACATAGTTTGCACAATTTATATCTATGTTTGAAAGAAAGTGCCAATACACAAATCCAAGCAATATCAAAGCCAGAAAATAGTTGTTTTAATGACAGGGTTGGTAATATTAATCGGCGTTAACTTAAAGACACACTGCACAAAATGCTAACTAATATCTAATGCTGGAAACTCCAACTCCAGATTGTATCTCATAAAATTGTCTCAAGAATGACTCAGTCTAGAATTTTCTGCAGAGTATTTACTTAGCATTTCACATTTCAGAATACGCAAATCTGCAAATCATGTTGGTTTTTTTTTAATTCATCCCATATTTTGCTGAGTGTTTATATGTGTGTGTGTGTGCTCACATATGTGTATGTATACCTATGGAAGGGATGGCTGGAATAAGGAGGAGATGAAAGGAAAAGGGAAAATGGGAGAGGGGAAATTAAATCCAGAAAGCTTCAACCAGGTGTAAATGGCAAAGTATTTATATCCCTTCAGCTGGCTTTGGGGCAGGGGGAGTCTTGAAGTCTTGCAGGGAGAAGGAGTTCCTTTTGACCAAGTCACACCATTTACTTTGGCTGCTCCATACATTTCCCCTCACATCTGTTTTATTTCATCTGGAGATCAGGAGGAGAGCCACTGCTATAGACACAACTTTGGGAGCCACTAATTTAATTGAGCTCTCTTTTTTTATTTTTTTCCCCTGCATCTAAGGTTTCTGAATGCCAAAACTTGAAGCAGTAACATAAAAAGAAATTAATTTGAAACAATTCTGCTTTCCCTAAAAGCTTACAAGTTCAGACTATCACCCCAAAATAAATCATAAAGCTGCTTATTACTGTCTACCCCACAACTTGTGCAGGCACGATCACAGGCAGTAAGCAAAGCTTAGGCCTTTGTCACTAATACAAAATGCTGCAATTTAAAACATCCCTTGAGGCATCTGGGTTCAAAAGGATCAATATATAACTAGGAATGAGCCTTTTCTACAAAAGTTCCGATCTGGAAATTAGAAGTCTCCTAAAGAACAGTAGTGCATTGCAAGCACAGTAATTAAAAGCAGCAGCCTGTAGCCTGGCTCTCACTTCCAGCAACGGCCAGGGCTGCAGAGCTTTCTCTGGGAAACCTACAAGGCTGACACAACCAGCCGGCATCACCGTCGATCCCCGCGGCTTGACTGCACAGCCCTGGGCAGTTCCCACCAGGAGAGCGCTTGATAAACTTCGCTCTGATTTGCTAAGCTGACAGAACACCTTGGGAGTATCTGCAAGTGGTATCAGCAGTGCTTACAGGGGTTTGAAGCCTCTGACTGACGCTGGAGTTACCAGTTGGGTCCAGTACAGCGTGCCCGGAAAGGCTGTTGCAGGTTGCTCCCACCTCAGGCGTGACGGTTGCTCGGAGCAGGCAGCGTGGCTCACCTGATGCACATTCTGGCAGTGCTCTTAGTCCTGCAAGCAATGTCTATTGCTAGATTGATTTTGCCCTTTTTTGCATAAACAGAATTTGGGGTTTTTTTCCTTGCCTTGTTTTTTTATGATGCACAAACCTTTGGGATGTAATTCCTAAACTGAAAATTTAGGAATAATGTGAATAATGGTAGCATGGTCCTGGATGTAAACTTTCTTGTTTAACTTGTGCTCACACAGCTGGCTAATGAGTGGAGTTTCCTATAAGCATGCTGAAAATCAAATTATACGGTCGGTTTTGGTTGGAAGCACTATAAGTGCGAATGATAGAATTTTGTATTTCAGAAAATTAGGTTCCATCTTACCACCACTGCCACGCTTGGACAAGTTACTTGCTTTCTGATTCTCAGCTGAAAAATAGTGCTTCTTATCAAATAGGGGCATCATGAGGAAAAACCAGTAATCGCTGTGAGGTGGTGTGTTTCTGCAGCAATGGAGCTGGGCCGTCACATAAGACAGGCTGTAATACCAGTCATGTTTTGAGCACTTAAACTACGGGACACACAAATGCAAAAGCACAATTCCCCTTGCTTTGAGGCAGTTATTTCCCTTCCTTTAAGAGCAAACTTATTCTCTCCCTGCATACACCCAGTTATTCATCTTGGGAATAAGGGAGGATATAGGTGACATACAAAGCCCAAATGCTTCCTCCTGCTGCTCCAGTGCCTTCCTTGGCCAGCGGCTGGGAATAGAGAATACCCAAAAGGTGACCCCCCTCTCTGTACAACAGCTAGGCAAAGCAGAGTGACAAGGAATTAAGGCCTTTGCTTTCTTTTAATCCTTAAACAACCCAAGAAAAATCATGACAGCTGAACCCTGTGGAGCTGGAAGCCACAGCTAGTAATAGGTGTAGATGCACTTAAGAAAAGTAATCTGTCTTCAAATGACACCATGGCTTCCAGCAGCCTGAGCAAGTCTGCCATCAGGATCACAGATCTAAACTTCCAGCGTCTGAACTGTGTTTTGCTAAACCAAAAGCTAAATATTTGAAGCACTCTGAGCAGAGAGAGCATGTTTGCGGAAAGAGCCAAATAGATGAAGATGTGTCATCTGCTTCTCAGTGAGAAGAGGCCAACGTGACCTAGAGAGAGGTTGCAGCAGGTAGAAGCAAGGAGGTAGCAGGAGTGAAGCAGAAAGGCCCCTTCCCCAGAGCAGGCAGGGGGGAGAGCAAACCCCAGGTCCCCAGGCTGTATGCAGATTGTGTACATTTCCCAGAGCACAGGGAAGAAGATTTATTTTGTGCTCACTGGTTAGCTCGATCATGAAATATTAAACAGATATTGACTTGAATTGAGGAGTGCATCAAGATTTATTGAGCCAAGAGTTAAATACTGACTGAGGCAAAAACAAGCTAATACTTGCTACAAGGGACCATTTGACCACTGTAATATTTAGTACGTGTATTGCTGCTTCTATTTGGTATATCTTCACAGTTAAGTGTCCTAAGAACACTTTAAGGACAGAAGTTATATATCTATAATTTTATATATAAAAATAAGGGCTGGTAAATTAAAAAAAGTTAGGGGCTAGGATGAACATTGCAGTTAGAAGCAATACAGCAATGACTAGTGCACAAATATGTCATGAATGTGAAAATAACAGTGAGCACAGAAAGAGACCCTTATAACCATCTGTCCTAAACTGGAGAATCTCCAAGAAGCTTTTAGTTTCTGTGTGGGACAGAGCAGCACTCGGACTAGATTTCAAAACCTCAGCTGATACAGCCTTTGGGGTACCCACACTGCCCCACTGTAAATCACTGCAGCAGTCATGGAGTGTGGTGTGTTGAGAAATCTGGGGAGCGTAAGGGAGAAGCCAGGGTTTCATGAATGCCTAGCCCTGCTAGTTGCGCTGGATTGATAACATTGTGACAGAACTTTCATAGCAGCAAGGAGCTGAACTGATCTCTCATACATGGTATGGATGTTGAGCTTATCTGTCTGGTAAATTAGAACAGTAATTTTTTATTAAGGGCACGATTACACATGTTTCTGTTTAGTTTTCATTCCATTCCCAGTTGGGGTAATTGCATGTTCCTGAAAACATATTTTAAAACAGTTTTTGAAAGGACAGAAATAATTTTTATATGCACTGTTTTTTCCAGGGATTTAATATTGCTAATGAGAGTGAGATGCTCCAGAGTTCCACATAAGCAGCTCATTTGCAGCCCATGTATGAATACCTATCAAATTTTGCATATTTACTTTTAGAGAAAGACAGTACTTTATTAGGTCCTATGTCTTTACATAGCTGTCCCTGTCCTAGATGCTGGATCCAAGAGTCCTTGTTCTGTCAGATTTGCTTAACATCCTGGTGATTTATAATATACATATTACTGTGGAGGGGTTTTGTTGTTTGCTATAGGGCAGCTTCATTTAAGTATTTTCCTCAGGTTGGTGTCCTGGTGGCCTTTTTACCTGCCACAATTACTATGTATTATTTTTAGAAAAAAAGCTACATTTACAGTATTCTAATATAGATATCAGGGGGCTTTACCTAACAAAATGCAGTTGTGGCCATGGATCTGCCTTTACAATCTTGGCTGCTTAGTATGCATTAAGGTCACATGCCAGCATTTCGTTAATTTTAAACACTCGTAGAGCATGTCCAAAAATGTAAGATAACTTTTGCACTGATAAATGTGGTTTATATTAGTAACGACAAATTACTTCCCATTTAGCTCACACCACAAATGTGAAATTGCAGTACCTTTTACAGCAAAGCCATTCAATATCACTGTAGTAAGAGGGTGTCAGCATTTCCCTTCCAGCTTCCTTCGCTGAGTGGCTTAGAATTCAACTGTAAAATCTCATTCAAAGCAGAAATTAAATGGACCAGGTGTTAACACAATTTGAGGGGGTTACTCCTCATCAGCTGTTCCATGTAAGTGGGGTAGATTTTCACATGAAATACAGCTTTCATTTCTGCAGATATTGGTAAAAACAACAGCTTCTTCTTGTAAGCCTTCAAAAGGCAGTACTGTGGCTTCCTTAAGTTATCAAGTACTAATGCTCACCTTGTAGCATACTTTCACTCATCTAACTCTTTGGGTGTGTTTCTTTTCAATGACGGGCTTGATTTGGGTGGGCTTTGTGTGGCGACATCGTGGCTACTCAGTTCTGAGTGTGACTGGTAAAGAGAGCAAAAGGCCTTTGCTTCAGACACTTTCACCTACTACCTGATGCCATCTTCTCCCCCTACACCTACATGCCTTGCTCTTGTGTCTGCAAGAGCTGTGATCAGCATAGTTGGGGTCATGGGGTTGTGGCTCCCCAAATGTGATCCTGGGCAGAAGCAAGGGTGTCAGCTGCATGGTAAAAGGCAGGTTGGAAAGGATTGATGCTCCTAGCCCTGCCGATGTACTGTAGATGCATTGGCTTTCTCTAGAACACATCCCAAAGGAGAGGCAGCTTACACATCACCGGGTTCAGGACTATGCTTTACATTTCCAAGTCCAGAGGTGTCTGCCTGTCTTGAAAGACCTTAGAAAAAAATTTTGAGTCTTTATTCATTCTGCCCACATGCTTCAAGTGATATGTGCTGCTGCAACAAGTGTGTCTATAACATCATTTTATACACTCTCTAGGGCACAAAACCTCATTTCCTTTATTTCTTGCAGCTTTGTGCTTATTTATGGATAAAGAGTTAATGATTCATAGAGATGAGCCACTTTCTGAAAATATTATTACCTGTTTTGATAATGAAAATAACCAAATAAACTATATTTTATGTTGAAAGAAAGAGATTTCTCCCCCTGCCATCCCTTCCTCTCAGGTGTGCTCAGTAATTGCAACTGGGAAGAATTTGCCTTAGGAAGATTTCCCATAAATCTAATTAAAATAGGTTTGTATCTTTTTTTGAAGCAGTAATTCAATAATGCATCTAGTATAAGCACCATATGTCAGACAGCATGAATCCTCTGAACGGCCTGAAAGTTCAAGAAGGAAAAGAAAGCTGAGCAGCAGAAATGAAAACCCTTAATGTCTCCTGGAAAAGGCATCATCTTACAGGACAGTGTATTAAGTGGACAGTTTGCATGATAATTGCAAATCAGTGTAGTAAGCTTTGAGACTTAGAAATGCTCCTCTCAGCACCATTGATCCAAACTAACAGTGCTGGTTCTCAGCACAATTAAGTCATAAACTTGGATGTACTCTGCGTGTTTGAACCTGCCTTAAACTTTTCCCCGACTGGTAACACACACACACACAGTGCAGCTGAGTATTGAAAATTCGTAACCACTTATCCCATTACCTCTGCTGTACCATGAAGTCCTTTGCAAGGAGGTATTTTCTACAAGGAGAAGGAAGAAAGCTTTCAGTCTTGCTTTAATACCATATTTTGCACTTAGTATCGAAGCCTGACGAATGAGTGCTGATTTAGAATTCCTTTCCGCTTCCTGATACAACTTGTGCTATAAATCAGATGGGTAGGACCACAAATGAGGTAAAGAGAAACAGGACTTGAGAGTAATATAGTGATACGCAATGGGGGAATAAATGTCACCGAATCTAGTGCTCATTTTTAATATTTAATTACATTCTAATGGAGTCTAGGGGAAATAAAAAATCATATTAATATTCAGTTAGCAGCTGTGAAAGATGTCTCTTTAACTATATAATAGTTAAAATTTTACTGGCAAAATACGATCAGTGTAAAACTTACTGAGTAGCTAAAGTTTTCCAGCAATTTAAGTAATGTCATACCATAATCAAGAGGATACTGAACGATCTTACATGAAGAGTGTGCTGGTTTTGCTTAAGAAATAATTTAGTAGCCCAGAGGCTTATGGTTATCTTCAAAAAATAGTCAGTGTTTTCAGGCCCAAATTTCACACTCCCTGATAGAACAATCTACTGGATAATACAGAATGAAAAATAGTGGTATATTGTTGTATACAGAGATTGTCCTGAACAAAACATTTAAATTCAGAAAAACATTGAATGGGTATCATTGCTGTGGAATAGGTTGGCTTTAAGAGCTGTGAAAGAATTATCAGTCTTTATTAAATGATTGCTTGAGATTTTTTTTTTTTGGTAAGTAGTAGTCTAAAAGTATTTTTTATCGTATGGGGAAGTCAGCAGGTTTGTAAATGTCTAGAGATAAATCCTCTGAGTGATATCAGTATAGCCATACTCAGAAAAGGAAGAGTTGCACTGGGTTTCTCTTCCATCTTAGTCTATCACATTAGAAAGAATGAAGCCCCCCATTTTTATGTCAGAGTGAGTCAAATGGAGAATAAATGAAACAGAACTTGTTCTGGGCTCCCCATGAGCAGCTGATGTGGTTTTGTGCTTTACCTGCCTCACTGAGGGACATCACAATCGCCTTTTCCAGAATTGGGTTGGCAGCTACTGACATTGCTAAAAAAGCATCACCTTCTATTAAAATTACTGTATATTGGTTCAGATGCAAGGAATGAAATCAACCATGTGCATATGCAGAGGGTTATAATTGAAAATATGCACAGAAGAAGCAGGGGTGAGAAATTCAACATCTTTGCATAACAGCCTTGCATGCAGTGAATATCCCTCTAGCTCTGGAATCCAGTGCTTTGTTTTTGTTGGATCAGGGCATTGGTTTCCTGAAGCTACTTAGAATAACTACTGCTCTGTGTAAGCAAGAACATCAAGATCAGTTCCTAAAAATAAAATCTGATGAGATTGAATAGAATAATTAATAATAAAGAAAGAGAAAAGCAACAAGAACGTAAAAGAAACCCCATGTAATAGCATATCAAAAATGTTAAATCTTCTCAGTCAGTTGAGGACTGTTCCATGGTAATTGGCAAAACTAGATACAATATATTATTTGTGTGCTTTCTCTCCCACCCTTTCTCTCTCTCATTCATCAAATTGCCTGTTCAGGCTTCAAATAACTAATCGTAATAAAAAAGCTAAGGCAGATCCTTAAAAACTGAATGAGCCTTTCAGACTCACAAAAGCTTGAAGTGCTGGAATTTTTTTCCCTGAAAGGGCTAAACATTAAGATCATGAACAAATCATTTTGTCCAACTCGTGTGAGCTTCAAACACACAGCTGCATACATCCAGCAAAGTGACATATCTTCAAAGAATATAGCCAGCCTGAATGATGAAAATCAGTCTGCCAGCCTGCACGAATTTACATGAGTGCTTACACTATCAGTCAGGCATTTCCTGTACTCCCGTGGTTTTTTGGGTTTTGTTTTTTGTTTTTTGGTTTTTTTTTGTTTTTTTTTAATATGAACTATCAAGGATTACAAATGGACCGTTTTCGTTGCATTTCCTCCCCGCTCCCAACAGTGTGCTCTGTAAGCAGGACTTGGGCATATCCAAAGCATTCTCCCTGGTCTCTCAGTGTGTGCTAACACCCCCTTAGTGGGAGTTCTTTGCAGGTCCAAATATGAAGCAACAATGCTTAAAGTTTGTAAAGAACTACGTAGGAGGTACCCCCAGTGTGTGTGGCACGTTGATAGCCAAGTGTTCAAGTGTCTTCACCGTGGTGGCAGCGGGTGCTGCAGTGTTGTGTAGGCTGTGCTTCAACAAGCAAGCCCCAGTGTGGAAGCAGCCTGGTTGCAGCAGCACAGTCAGCTGGCCCAGTATCATCAGCCCACCTGGAGCTCCATGCTGCGGTTCCTGCAAGAGAGGAAGCTCCCAGTTGTTGTGCCAGACCTTCCTTCTCAGAATAGCAGCTACGTGAAGACTAAGGGATGCAGCAATACAGTTTGACAGATGCAGGTGCATGTATTCATGTGTAGGTTTCTGAGAGCCATATTATTCAAAAGCCATATTGAAGGTGTAGCACTCTAGCCTGCAGTTCCCTCCTGGTCTTCAGCTCTACCCAGCATGTCCAGTCCGTTCTGGCCTTAGAGTCCCACAGCGGGAAGAAATCCCTCAGCCAGATCTGATTGCTGGGAGAGCAGTAGGTTAATGAAAGGGAAGAAAGAGAGACACCCAGGCACAGGCTCCTGAAGCCCTACTGTCATCCCTCTGGAGCCCCACTCAGCTCTCTAGCTCCTAGCCAGAGCCCCCCGAAGCTCTGTTACACCTCCCAGTCTATTCTTTGTCCCACAGTGTTCTCCACCACAGTACAATATAACTTTTGCTGCTAGCTGCAAGGATTGAATGAAATCCATTGCCTGTTATTGGGATGACGAACCACACTTTGCCGCAGTGCCGAGGAGCAGTGTCAGGTTTGCACCACTATCAGGTACAGGATGCTGGGCTAGATGAACTCCTGGTCTCATGGCTATATGGCCATTTTTATGGCATGCTGATCATTTTGATCCTGAGCCAGCTATCCAGCAGTTCACTCTGACTCTGAGGACTTGTAGTACGTTATAATACACTTTGAAATTCATGCAGGAAAGATGTGATATTGCAAGTATAAATCAAGAGGTTACAATTCTCTTTTGGAAGGTCGTGTGGTGCTGTGCTTTGTGTCCAGGAAGCTTCTAGCTTGAAAAGTTTGGTGCATTTATTATTTTATCAAGTGCAGATGCTGTTTATCTTCCTTTTGTGCTTGACATCTTCAAGATTCAAAATATTTTTCTTATTCTCTACTTGGAACCAAAACCTAGTCCTGCAAAGGTAGCTTTCCACTGCCAGACAGCGATGCGGGGGCTGTGTCAGGGAGGTATTTTGCCAGTGTGCCTGTGTAATTCTGTGTTTCCTTAATCGTCCCTTCCTCCTGTAGTAGCATGGAGAGTGGAGAGTGCCTTATAAAGCCTGATGCAAATGGGGCTTTGTCTTTTTTTTTTTTTTTGTCATCTTTTTGTTTTTGTCATCTTTTTGCCAAAAACAAGGGCCTGGGCTGTAGCAATCAAGGTAGACTGGGCCATAGCCAAAGTTAGCTAGCATGATCCCAGGTTTATGGGAAAGAAGAGGAGAGGAGAGGAAATATCAGGACATGGGGAAGAGGTCCAGTGAATTTCTCTGAATAGTCTGACTTGGTACTTGTAAGAGAGAGGGAAACAAATCATCTTCTCTCTACCAGATATCTCTCTTGGCCTGCACAAAATCCAGGAATACTGCTGCTGTCAGATGCTGGGGGCGGGGGCAGAAGCCAATAGTGTCGTGCAGCACTCTGGTTTCTTGCAGAACAAGTTAAAGGATTAATGCTACTGACTTCTCTATCACACATGCAAAGATTAATGCTGTAATAAGAAAGCAAATGCTTGTGTAGGTAATTCAGTGAGCAATAACGTATCTTTTGCCTTGTGTTATTGTCCCCCGAGAACATTTCTTCCTTAACATTTGCTTTTTTGTGTTCTGATTAAGTCTCTTACCTGTCCATGCTATACAACTAGGGCACATTTTTAGACAAATATGCACAGTATGTTTCAGAATTCCTTAAGAGCTTGACTAAATCCCCCAAGAGCAGTGCACAGCCAGTGAAATAATGTGCTTAATTGCACAAATAAATAGAGTAGAAGTTTGGTTTAAAGATTAAGAATGTAAATGATAGGAAATAATAGATATGTCTGTCTCTTTCTTTTTAATGGGTTCTTGCTTACCCCCCCCCAGCTATGTGCAATATTCGCTATAGCATTGCTCCATTTCCAAGTTTTTGTGGTCCAGTTCAATCATTAGGACTTGCATAGAGTGCAGTAGTATCACTGCCTAGTGAGATCGCTTTAAAATATGTTAGTGAGGAATGACAGTGGAATTTGTTACAACATTTTATTGGCTGGGTCTGCATTTTGCAGTTGCTTCCTGGCAATATAATGCCCACAGTTGCTACCATGAGAACACCATCTAAGGATACTTCTGTCTTCAGTCCCCTAAAGCTACCTGGCATATCATTAGGGAGGTTGGCCTTTGGAAAAGATAGGTGTCCTGCTTGAGGGTAGGAGCCTTTCTTGAGGGTGAAAGCTTCAATTTTAGAAAAAATACTGACAACAGAGAATTGTGGACAGAAGCCTAACTGCAGAGACATATTTGTAATGCTCCGTCCACCTAATAATAGTCAAGCTTTGTGGAACAATTTGCTGAAAATGAGGTGGAGCATTCAATGACCTATCACTGTAGTGTTGACCAGCCTGACATTCCTGACTGATTAAAGGTTTAGAAAAATCATATAAAGAGTTTTGAGCCATGGAAATGTGTTACCCAAATGTCAAATGTTAACAAGATCCCCAGAAGGAAGTAGGGAGAATTCCGGTATATGTAGACAGTAAGTTGTGCTCCTTTACGTTTTTATAGATGTGTCATTTTGCATATGGAATGATCTTTTTCACATGCATGCCACTGTCTGTGGTATTAATTTATTCTGCAGAAGTTGGAACTAAGAAGGAAACCATGTCTGAATGTGTTGCTAGAAGACATCGGTTGCCTTTGATGGAAAGAACTGAGTTAGACGTAATGTGCAAAACTGTGAGAAACAAATCTGACAACTCAATAGAGGAGTGAATGGTTTCCATTAAGCTTGCTAAATCTGTCTTTCTCAGAATACCCAATATAACCTCATACACTCTTGATTTTAACAGGCTTTATTATACTCCATCTCAACTACATAAATATAAAGCTAAAATATCTAAAATATTTAACAGATGTGGAACAGTCGAGAGAGACCTCTACAGCATACAGTATGGGATTGGCCCAAATTAAATTGTGATCATGGGTTATTAAATATTAAATGCAGTTCTGGAGGTAGATCATTATCCCTCACCTTATATTGGCTGTTCTGGCACTTAAATGAGAAATGAAAAAAACTCTTGGCTAATAGGATCTTTGAAAATGAGTAGCCTGAGAGTGGTTTGGTTCTGATCTTGCAAGCTGCACCAACTTCCAAAGAGTTAAGTGAGATTAAATTATGCTCCAAATATCAGGTACACCTCAATTTAGAAGACACTATACAAAGGGAGTTGTAGTACAAAAAAGTTAACAAAGAAAGCAACTGTAGATCAGCACCCCAAGTAATTGTATTCTTTCATAGCTGAATAAAAGGACTTACAGTAGATATGATGACCAGGCTGCAGTGATGGAGGCTTTGCAGACAGGGAGAGCAGGGACAAAAAAGAATCTATGTGAGATCAGGTAAAGGGGAAGAACTAATCCAAAGTGGCATGAGAGGGGAATGGAGACATGAGCCTGGGGGAGCATGGCAGAGATGGAATAAAGAGATAGATGAGTGTCTGAGGAGAAGCCCCAGTGTGTATATCTAGGATATACATTACTAATCAGACGGGTGTGGGAGAACTGTAACAGGGAGAAGGGAGATTTCACAAAAATTGTAGCAAAATATGGTTGCTTCAGTCAGTTACCCCTTCCTTGCAAACAATAAGGCAAGTAAACAGTGACTTGGTCTGCTCTGCACTGGCCATCTATTTTCAGTGTGAGAATACTGTGGAGATAACTTATGTATGATTTATTATTAATACAAAATATCACATTTATGAAAGTTTTCTGTTCTACAGGTAGTTCCACCCATGTTGTGAGATAAATTCCCATTTTTGATAGAATACTAAGAAGAATCAGAGAATATAATCAATTATTGCTGCACGTTCCACTGTACTGAGACCATTTAGACAAATCTTAAAGATGGGAACTTTTGAAAGAGGCCACTAATGTAAAACATCCACTGTAGATCCAAAGAAAGAATATATAAAACATATGGACATACACCATAGGAACACAGTTTACTTGGTGGTAATAAACTGCCTTTATCTAGAAAGTATTAGAGTAGAGACGATCTGGTGAAAGAAAATGCCTGGGCTCCTGGCTAATGAACAGAAAAGAGATAAACAAAACATAATAATAAAATAATAAAACACCACCTCACAATGTTTAACGACCGTTGTCATAACTGCTTTCATTCTTTTATTAGTATTCAGTCTTTTATTTCCCATTCTTAAACATTTAAATATCAGTGGCTCTAATATCTGACACAAGACAAAACATTTCTTCATTACGAGACAAAGAATAGCTCATCAACAAAACACACACCATGCTGAACACCTTCACAAATAGATCTGAGAGGCACAACAGATTGTGGCAATTAAAAGAGTCTCTCAAGCACTTCAAAAAACAGATACCTCAGCTGTGTGCTTCATATTAATCTAAGCCTCCTTGAAGATAAAATTTGACAAGAAGGTCCTTCATTATGGTTCCATATTGCCATCTCTTTTAACAAAAAACATCTGAAGTGAATGACAATTAGGATACCATCTATTTAAGTCTATTCACAATAAGATTTGCAATATGTGTAGTCATGATATAACTCACCTGGAGTGAAGCGTGTCAAATGAAGAGGTGTAAGAGGAAATGCAATTTATAACATGGGCATAATTAAGCACCATTCCTCTTATTAAAATTGCAGTTATTTGTCTGATGTATATATACTGTAGCAGAGAGGTGGTGAGATCAGACTTAAAAAGAAAAACCCAGCATAGAAAAAACAAACAAAAAAAACCCCCTACCATCTGTACGGTAACGAAAAGAACAAAAAGGAGGGGGACATGCTTTTAATTATTATGATTAATCATGTTTATTACAGAAGGAATAAGGGGCCAACTAAGAACAACCCTCTGTCATGGTAGTAAATCCAAAAGAGTAAGCTGTCCCTGCAGAGCTTAGAATCACACACAAGCCCAGGTAAAGCTCTGGGGAAGGTGACATAAAGCACAACAGAGAGCTTTATGGTGGAAGGAGATCTTAACATGATTTCCACAATGGCTTTTTGCCTACTTTCCTAAATAAATAAGCTTCTAGGATCATTCTCTTTGCGTACCTGTGAGTGTCTCTGTGAGCGTGACCGAGTCACTATGTTGACCCCTGTGAGTGTGACCGTGTCTCTGTTTACCCCTGTGAAAACATGGGAAGGGCCTGGGACTGATAAGGGGAAATTTTTTAAGTACCTCCACTGAAATTGGCGAGCAGACCTTGATTTGCTAGTCAGTCATTCACGACATCAGAGTGATCTGAATAAATAGCAATACTCTGCCCCATTACTTGCACACTAGCAAGAGAAAAGAGAGAGAGGAAACAGAGTTATTGAGCCTTTCCAGCTGCATTAGGTTTCCCACTCGGTATGTGCTCCTGCAGTTGTAATCACAGAGTATCACTATGAGCCCTACCTACTTGACAATAAGAAGCATTCCCTTGTCTTTGAAGTTGAACTGAAGGTAGATTCCCTCTTTTTCATGCATAATTAATATCAGATGACCAAACTCACAGTGGGGGTTCTTGCTATACTCCATGTTACATTTCAGCAGCTAAATATAGCTGTATTATCTCAGAAATATTTAAAAGACGCAGACCAAACAACTCCCCCAGATGTAGTAGTCATGCCAGTGGTTCTTTAGAGACTTCTGTTACTTTCCAGTTTGGTTACAGTCAGCACTAGTGTGTGTGGCTGCTGCCGGAGTGGCCAGCACCCAGGACTCAGCACAGCCATGCCTGAGCAATTGGGAAGGAAGGGAAGCCATGATGCAGCTGAGGTATTCCAGAAGTGTAATTCTTCATAGTCTCTTTGTGCCATCTCTGCCTTGTATTTTATGATTCATGGTTAGGAAAATGCCCAAGGCGGAATCATGGCTATGTAATGTGATTGCTCACACATAGGATGAGAGACAAGTGCATGGGAGTCTGCCTTTGTTTGCTTAGATCATCCTTTGTCATCACAAATAATTGTACCTTCCAGAGCTGCAGGTGAACACATGAACTCTTGCAGAGTTGAATGTACAGCAAGCAAGGCTGTTCCTGAGTTGGTATGTAAATGAGACATGCCACGACTTGTTCTTCAGGTCAATGGTAGCTACTTCTCAGGAAAGTGCTGATCTGGGTGCAGTCAGTTCTAAAATCCTGTGTCTCTCACTTGTAGCATTTTGTTTTAAAGCAACAGCTTATCCATGTGCGCATTGACTGGTACTTGCTGCAGTTTCAGGCCACAATTAAATGGGAGCAAAGCAGGACATTCATACAAAATGCCAGCACTTGATACTAATTGTATCTCTTCTGTCACTGAGAGGAGGCCAGAGTCAGCAGTGTGCCAGGTCTGGCAGGGCCGGCAGCCCACATGGGCTGCTTTGCAAGCAGACTATGAGCTTTCCTGGAGCCATCTCAATGGTCCCTGAATAACACATTTGCCCATGAAAATGTCTGAGCTTTTCCAGTCCACATTTCTCATCTAGAGCGATGTATTGCTGACTAGCTCATCTAGGAGTTCCCAGACTGTGGGGAAACTTGCTGATGGTCAGTGGTGAGATCACTAGGGTTGGTTCCTCCTTGTTTCCACTGAGAATCCTCTGCATAAATAAAGATTCAGAGTTCTACAAAAGCTGTGGGAGAGCAAAATGAAAAAGTAGACAAGTGTCTTTCTTCAGAGGTCTAAGGCAGGGAAGAGAAACAGGTGAGATGATTGAACAGTCCTTGCAGATCTTCAAAGTAAATTAACAAAAGGAGGAGAAAACCACCTGTTGGGCAGAGCTGCTAGGGGTCCAGGAGGGGCCAGCCTCCAATGGAAGAAGAGGTTCCATATGTAAAACCTAATAATACATACAAGCAGAAGTGGCCAAGAATTATCATGCTCAGCTGAATTGATGACCATGTTTAGGTAGGAAAGAGGATGCTGTTCCATGAGAAGGCAAAAAAAGAGATGGGTGGGTCACAAGTAAGCATTGAAGAAGAGCTGGCAAGAAAGATTAAATACAAATGAAATGGGGAGCAAAAGCATCTTGATGAGAAGGGGGAAAAGAGAATATCAGCAGAACGTTTTGTTTTGTACTGATTGTCTTGCAGTGGTAGTTCTCGGGTCATTTTGCTGGATTTTCACCTATTCCAAACTAGGTCTCATTACAATAACAGAAGCCAGCTCCAGTCCAGACCTCTCTCTTGTCTTTAGCAGAGCTGACCTCTTTTCTTTGCTCCTCTTGAACACTGCTTGAGATTTAGGTAAGGTCTACAGAGCTGTACAAGAGTAGAATCTAATTTAGACACATTGTTAGAGAAAAGAGGATGATTGTTTTAATTTTAATTAAATAAAATATTAAATTTTTGGTGACATGTAAAATGGCATGGAGAAACTTCAGAAATCCCAGAATAGACTTCAGTGGAAATTATTCTGATTGATTAAATAGGAACTTTGTCACTTCTAGAGAAAACATTCTGAAATAATAATTGTAAAATGTAAGTGTAAAACAACAGGGCAAATGAGTGTTGCATGTATGTGCTGAAACTGCTTAAATGAATGCTGTAGTAAAGTGCTGGTAGCAGAAGTCTAGAGTCCATTTCCGTTGTCTCCCTGGAAATAGCAGGTTTTTTATATAGTGGAAATGAGAGATAAAGAAAGACTTTCAAAGCCACTTCACATCTCTGGTAAATGTGGGCCAGTTCCCAACCCTGAATTATAGGTATATACAGTACAGGAGGCTGTGGTTATTCGTTTCCCTAGTGCACCACAAGAGAGCTTTTGATCTTTGTGATCAGATTATCTAGTTAGTGGCTTTTGAGAAGGCAACAGGAGCAGATGATGGTCCACAAAGACTGATACACTGACCTTTTCCTACTTACCGTGCCTGTTCCAAGCCTGAACAGAATTTAAATCCGCAAGGGGAAAGGCAAAGCTACTGTCAGGCAAAGCAACTCTTCCTGATCTCCAGAAATTTTACTAGTGATCTGCCAAGGCTGTTTTTTTGTTTGCCCTTGCATTGCATTTTAACCTGCTTTCATAAACAAACACAGCTTATATAATGTGCTCTGCTGTGTCCCTGCCTGTCAGCCTTGCCACTCCCTCCGTATCTTTTTAACCCTTTAGCCAAATTTAACTCACGCATTCTGTGAGTAGAGGAGAGAGGCTCACTGGTAAAAACACTGTATTGTGAACTCAGTCTTTGTGAGACATCAGAGAACCTCCATGGAAAGCCACCAATGAAAAGGAAAACTAGAAAAAAGGCTTCAGTGACAGCTGCTGCTCGCAGAAATATCTATTCTTCTCTCTTCCTCCCTTTTTAAATAAAAACAACTTAGCAAAAACATTAAATCGTATGTCCTCAAATGTTACCATGAAACCACGCGAGTACAATATCCAGAAAGAGAGAGTCTTTTCTTCTGTGAGATTCATGCAACATGAAATGCATTTGTCTGTTTCGTTACAACACTATGCCTTCCCAAACGAAAAAAGTCTGGACTGGCCCTTCATGTGGAATAAATTGGAGCAGCTCCACGGAATTCAGTTTGCTGATTCATAGCAGCATAGGCTCTGATCCTTTCTTCTCCTGTACATATGTGGCACCTTCTAAATAATACAACACATTTAGAAATGTGATACTCAAGATTTTAGAGAAGTCTGGTGGCACTGAGACAGTGTGATTGTTTTTAAATGTGTGTTCGGGTTGCAGTCTTATTAAAGCTAGTTAGCTTATGTAATCAGTAATTTGTGATTTAGCTCCCAACATCAGTACATGTTAAACGGATGACAAACATCGTTATCCATCTTCTTACCATAGTTTCCATATTTTGTTCCATATTGTATTTTAGTGCTCAGTGGTTGGGATTTAGTGTGGAGGAGACTAAACAGACCACTGCTTCTGTCATGTTTTAACAGGAAACGTCAAATCCAAAGCCTGGGTCCATTGAGCACTACCAAATAATGAGAGGCTTTGATTGTTCACAAGTCTTTCCAATGAAATGTCAAACTTTTCATACTATGAAAATGATCTTCACCAACATAGAGCTTGAAAACAGATAATTATCCAAGAACATGAAACAGAATTAACATGCACTGGACCATGTCATGAACATTTCCTTCAGCAAATAAAAAAGGTAATTGCTGTCTGAGTACAAAGCAAGGAGAAAGGTTGGCTCTGTTCCTTAGACAATTTATATTGGCCACTGTTTACTCACTTAACCCATAAAAACATACAGCTTATCAGAAGGGTGCCATTCAAGGGCTGATGGAGTGCGACCAGCCTCCTGATTGCAGGCACTTCTCATTTCACACTTCCCAAGTCTGATCAGACAGAAGGTTCTTGGCTATTATTAGAAGTCCAAAACCTGATGAGTCAGAGCTTCTAGTTAAACAAGACATTTGTAAACCACGTTAAGCTCCAGCAGTAATTAATACATTTTTTGAGCCACATTTTAACTTCAGGCACAGCTAATAGGCTTCATTCTTAGACTGGAGGAAAGAAAGGACATAATTTGGTATGTGGACACAATTTTCCCATATAGAAATCAGACAAGCAAGGAAATAACACTCCTAATGGCTAATGGGAGTGGTTCTGGTTTGTGATTTTGATTTTACAAATCAATTTTCTAATATTAGACACTAGCAGAGTGTAGAGACACAGGATGAAAGTCTGGAAGAGACCTTCTGAAATATCATATGTAGCTTCATTGACATCACAGGCAACTTTACTCACATTTATTCAGCCAGGTCTTGCAAATGCTTCAGAATTTTTGTCCCCATCTTCCTCACAGGAGGCTGCTCCCAAAACTCATAACCCTGATAGTCAAAAAGCTTGTTTTCCCTCTTTATTTCTATGCTAGTTTTACTCTCAGAGATCTCTCCACAATTAAGGGGAAGGCTAAATACATTTATAGACAATAATCATATTCTCCCAGTCGTCTTTGTGCTAGGAAGTGCAAGCCATGGTCTTTCAGAGACGATGCTTCATTTTATTCTGGTCATTTTATTAACCCCCTGCAAAAGTTACCCTCCTTAAAACTCCTCCTTTCCAAGTATGGAGAAATAGTGTTGTAAGCAATGTAGAATAGACCCATTTGTGAGAGCACAGGAGGCAACGCTTGCCAGGTCTGGCATCATACCTTCATATCTCAGTATGGCAGAGACATGGTGTTCTCATCTCCCAGCCGCTTACCCTTGCAGAGAATCATGCCTTCTGGTCTGTGCAGTACTGCGATTATTACCAAAAATAAGTGCAGCTCCCACTGGTGGCAGCACCATCATCCATCTAATACATGCACCCATGCCATGCACGCATGTCTAGAGATGATGTTGCAGCCCCCGGCTTTTTTTGCAAGGGGCCACATTGCAAGAATTGGTGACGCTGTCATTCCAAGTACCTTGTTGGAACTCTCAGCAACCCTCTGCCTCTGAAGCTGTTGTATCAAACAGCCACTGTCCAAAAATGAACTATTTTGAAGGGTAAAAGATCTTGTGTAAGCAACTCCTGTGTACTCTTCACCAGCCATTAAGATGTTTACCTTACGTTTTTATTACAATTGTTTACCTTTTTTTTTTTTTTTTTTACTTTAAGAAGATGCAGAAAGTCTTAATATAACACCAACAGGTTTTTTAGCCATATGCTCTATTTTCAGACTACATGTGGTACTGCAATTTAAAAAGCAGATTTTATTTTTGGAAAAGACTATGCTAAGCTAACTGTCTAAAGGTGAAATTCGTGCCTGTGGCAGGGACTAACCCAGGGTATATGTCTAAGTTAGACACACTAGACATCAGGTCAGAAAAATCTTTGGCACGTCCCATAATACTGAAAAGACACAGCCTAACTCTAAAGATATGACATCAAGGAGAGGTGTCTGCTTGCTTCCTTGACCCACCGGACTTACTGAATTCAAATCAAATTGTGTTAATTCTCTTTAAACAGCCATTGTGCTTTGTTAAAACATATTATTAACCATCATAAGTCTTTTTTTATTTGTGCTCATTTTATATCATTCACAATTAATACTTTTTGGGTGCTGGTTTACCCAACTTGTTATTATGAAGCTTTTGCTAATAGCGATAAGATTCTGTGGGTGCATATTCTTGTTGCTTCTTCACAGTGTAATCAATAAATATGAGAACATTTGTAGCTTGTGTGATTTAATTCAATGAATGTTAAGGTGATCACGGTGCTAGCACTCTTCTAGAAAATATACTCACCTTTAATAAGCAGTTGAAAACCAGAAACCATAAACATCAAAAATAGAAGCATTAATCCTGCAGTATAACAAGGTGAATCTCTAAAAGCCATCTTAGATTCCTGCTGAAATAATTCCATTACATTTGTAATCAACTGAGAGAGAAATAATTGCTTTTAGCTTCTCTACTGTGGAGTATGGATCTGCAGTGGGCTATATGGGAAGGCAGAAGGCAACAGCCAGATTAGAGGAAGGAGCAGTTAGGGCTATAAAATTAGGAGGAAAAGTTATGTAGAGAAAATAAGGGAATGGTTGCAGGAGGCTTCCACAGAAACCATAAGAAGCTAAATCCCTTGTAGGAATACAGATGCTGTTTCAGAAAGGAGTAGTTTAGTGATTTAATGGGGAAAAAACCAAACCAGAACAAATAAAAACACCAATTACATCAACTGTTTGGCATGCAAAAGATGGATAAAGTCAGAAAGCAAGGTCTCACCTTCCCAAAAGACATACAGTTCGTACCGAAAATGCTCAGAAACACAGTAGGAGAGTTGGTCAAAAAATTAAAATATTTTGAACAAAAGAATTCTAGAATGAAGCAGAATACGGAAAACAACATGTAAAACACATGAGAAGTATGTATGTCATTCGCCCCACAATATGCAGTGATCCTAAGGGCTCCTGAGGTCACTGCGTTCCTACCGCTGGGCCTTGTGAGCCTGTTCTGCCAGGCCTCCCCCGCTTCTCCTGAGGAGGTGAGGAACAGCCACGGGGCGATCGGGACTGCTGTCGTAGTTGAACACTTTTGCCTCCACACTTGTGGAGCTGGGACCAGTGGGGCTGGAGCAGGGCTTGGCCCCTGCTTCAACATTTGGGTAAGAGTTAAAGTACTCAGAATTGCAGTCATCAGTCAGGTGTATATTCTGCATCATTTTTGCAAGATAACCTCAGTCAGAAACTTGTGATATTTATCCGAAAGCCAGCTCACTGGGGAGCTGCAACATAATGAACAAATACAGCAGGAGAGATGTGTGCATAGTTTCAGGTTAGAATAACCCTGGCATGGTTGTTCTAAGCATGGGCCATTTCAACTTTGGAAGTGCTTCCAGGCAACCTGAGAAACTTGGTGGCAAAACAAACCAAAAGAAACTTAAAAAAAAAATCAAAAAGGGAAAAATAACTTCTAAGATGCTGTGTATAGCTGAAGTGAAGATACACTGGGGCAGAGGAGGAGAGGAGGCTGTCAGTCCCCTCTTTGTGGGCACATGTAGTCCAAGACTTGTGCTCTGCATGCTTCTGTGTGCTTGAAGAGAGCCTTCCCACTTCAGTTTATATATGTACGTATACCAGGAGCATTGGCATAGACAAGAGATACAAATGTCAGCGTAAGTTAAGTGTGAGGTACTTAGGCTAGAGAGAAAAACATAAAACAAAAGAATCTACCAATATTGGCCCAATTCCCTAGTTGGAAAAGGTCGAGTCAGGAGAGATGTGAATAAAATTCTAAAACCATTGTCAGTCCTTAACCATGTTGCATTAATTTTGTATAGCTGTTCAGTTAAATTATTCTAGTATTGTACAGGTGACTTGTAAAGCAAGACGTGTTATGCAAAGGTTATTGTAAGTATCTGAATAAATACAGCAGAAGGAAACCTTCTGGGGGTGTCAGTTGCTGCAGAAGGTTAGAGGACTGTTTTCTTTAGCTAAAAAAAGGACTTAAGAGTTGAGCGTACTACCTCCTTGAGTTGTACTACTTTCTGAGGAAACTAGAAGGGGATAATGCATTGGACCTTTGGGTTTCTGTTAAACAGAGACAAAGGAAGAACAAACCAAAGAAGATGTCTGACAAATCTGAAGACAAATAAGTTCATTTTGCTTATTTATGCTGTAATATATGAGTGCTAGATAAATGTGAAAAGAAGAAGCAAAAGCAACTGCCAAATGTTTTTTAAAAAGAGCTAAGAGCATATGTGGAGGAAAATTAACCATAAGTGTTATCTCAAAGGAGAGGACACACTTGGAATAAGCATATATATGGCAGTTATGTCTAAAATTTGTTATGTTGCTATTGTTTTGTGAAATGACAGAACATCTGCTCAGTCACAAGGCACCAGTAAAATTCAGCTTTATGCCTAAAGCAGTATGTCGGTCCCTAACAAAAAATGTATATAATAGGCTAAAAACAAAGGCTTATTGTCCTTTTCAGTTGTAGTCATTTCTGACCTACTGATGGTTTAGAAAGTATTTTTTATTTTTATTTTTGAAAAAATGAATGGAAGGATTGAGTCATTTATGACTTTTCAGAATTAGGCTTTGTGCATTATTTGTGCATAAGCTGGCAAAATGCTTTGTCTCTGCAAATCATATTTATGTGACTAAAGCACTTTTTAAAAGGCAACTGCTTGTAAGTACCTTGAGAAAAGATCATGCTTAGTTTACAATTTCTAAAAGCAGTATATAATCAGCCATTTTTTCATCACTGTGGAAACACCAGCAAGTAAGATATGTGTGTTCACATGACAAGTGGACAGAAGTCAGATTTCACCTCAAAACTGTCTTTTCAGAGAGGAAAAGCATTCACACTGCAATCCATCATAAAGAAAACTAAGTAACAAATCCCTCAGGAAACAATTATGGTATGGGATTTGTCTCTAAGTATGCGAAGCACACAACTTTTAAGTGGCTTTATTCAAAAAGTGTATTCTCTTAGATGATCATTGTTGTGTTCACTGACCTGAAAAGCCTGAAACTGTGGTGCAAAATATAATTTTAAAACCTATTTTCTGATGAAATGAGTTTATTATCCTACAGCTTGGAGTCATCTCCTCAGCTATACATGCATATACGACCCCTCAGAAAATAGACTAATCAATGAAACGGATCGAAATTGGCACTTTTATCAAATACTTTTCACAGAGCTATACAGTTATTATTTAATTAATGTGTGGAAGTATTCAACTGGAACATGCCTTCATGAAAAACCATGAGAATAAATTTATATTCTAACACACCTGTGGTCAGAGTGAGAATTAGGGTTAGACTCATTGTAGAAAGCTCAGGGGTTGTGTGTCAGATACTCTTTGATGCCTCTGAAGTCTGAAGGACTCTTCTGTGTGACTGGGACTGCATGTGCTACTTCATCAAGTATTAATAGGGGAGAAAGACGGCAACCATTCTCCTATGACTTCTTTCTTCTCTGTAAAACCATACATCAGCAGAACTTTTTTTTTTAATGTCACTTAAGGTTGGCACCTTTGCTGGAATAAATAAAATGCATGAGAATAATCATCTGTATCTGACTCAGAGATGAATAGTAATATGTGATTTTTACCTTTCAGCTGAATCAGATACAGATACTAAAGCTTTCCCACAAAAAGTGTGTATAGTTTCTCAAAAACCCTTTAGAGGTTTATCAACCTGATCCAAAGCCTATTGCAGTTGGGAAAATTCCTGATTTGAGTCAGTTTTCAGTTGGGCTGTACAAATCTTATTGATCTATTTATATAACCTTTTCATGAGTAAAAAAAAAAAAA
>VZTL01060227.1:0-14513 GCA_013400535.1 Scopus umbretta
CTCCTATGAAGAAAATGAACTCTTTGCCAGCCCAAACCAGTGCATGTGTATTAAGACTGAATTAAAAAACTGTTAAAAGATGAGAAAATTCATTCTGGTTACTTAAATGCTTTCAACAAAATCCTTTACTTAAAAGTAAAACTAAAGTCTAGTGCCAAACCTTGCGAACATCTTGTTGGCAAAAGCCTCTTTATGAAAGGATATATTTGTAGTTCACAACTTAGCAAATATGCATAAAAATACTTTAATAGTTTAGTCTGTGAAATCTAGGAGTTTTGAATGTTTCAGCTTGACAGCATTAAGTAAGACTGAGTATTGTATTAAGCGCTAAGGCAAGTAATCTGTCAGGAAGAGGAAAGGGAAAAGAGCAGTGAAGAAAACAAGTAATCACTAAGTCCTTTTCAATAGACTACTCTAATGGAAGAGCAATGGTGCTATGATGCTGTTGTGACAGATCTTCAAGCCTCTCATGATGATGCAGCAGTACAGGTGATCTTAAACTGACCTGAAAACATTGATTTCCTGCAGTTCTAACCCAGAGTGCAGGTATCACCAGACTGACAGAAAATAACAAGAAATTAAGGATTTGGTCTGGACTGTAAAGGATGAGTGTAGCAGCATAGTACGAGACTGATTTGGTTCTGTTTGAGCAGTGTCCATTATTACAAAAGCTGGGAGGGTCCTTTGCTGAAACACAGCAGTGGGATGGTTGGATTTCACGTTCCCAGAATTTAAAACATTTCCAGAGAGTAATCAGAAGTGGAGGTCTGAACAACAAAATCAGGTAAGAATCCCGACAAAACAACACGTCACTTAGAAAGTTCTTGGTCAGCTCAACATATGAAATGGGAAGCATCAGCTGAGTGAAGTGGGTCTTGTTTCCATGTTAGCAACATCTTTAGAACTTTTGTAGTTTTTGAGAACAGTGAGTCTGGTTTACATTAAAAAATAATTAAATTATTTTCCATTAATTAATTTCCATTAAATTAAACCAATTAAATAAAATTAAAATATGATCTTTCTAGAAACTGCTTTATAGAAGCTTACCTTGAAAATAAAGATAGCTATTTTGACTGGGAAGATTTTTTTATTTGTGTTCAGAATTTCCAGAATCTGGCAGCTCTGAACATCCAATACCAGATATTTGAACAGCCAAGAGAAATTTGTGCAATTCGAGGTGTTTATTGTGTCAGATTTATTGTGCAAACACAGATGATCTTTCAGAATACATGGCATAGGTCCTAGCTTTCTAAGACAGGAGGACCAAGGATAAACACCAGGACATCTTCATTTTTTACTGTTTTATAAATAAGTTTTGGACCCTCATATTATTTATTAATGGTAGCCTTCCTTTAGAACAGCAGGTAGAGCTGATGGAAGGCAGAATGTGATAGAGTCAGCTAATAATGGAAATGCAAATAATTAAAAAAATTAATTATAACCACTTACATATGTTCTATTTATTTGCATTTCTTCATTTCAATTTTGCTAGCTTCAAGTCCCAGACATTAGATTCCTCTATGCTTTCATCAAATAGATTAAAGAATCATCTGTTTGTAAAAATATTAATCATTTAGTATGATGGATTCATTAAACATTTATTAAAAAGCTGCCTATACTANAACCACAATAATGAAGCACACAGATGACCCAATTTTCTAACCAACATTTCACTTAGTTCTTTGAAGCATTGCATCTCTTCTAAAACCTTCCAATCTTACAGTTAAATAACTATTGATGATGACTAATCTTTTATACTTTACACAAAGCTCATTGAGATTTCTCAATGAGTCCAAATGATCACCAGATGTAGCCCTCTACATCTTCAAATATTTTCTAATTGTCTTTTTCATTCCCAAAAGAGCTAAGCATGCCTCAAAAGGACACTTTCTTAATATAATCTCAGAGTAGGTCCATCAATTTTGTGCTTATGTAAAGTCGGTTCATTTCCCATTCCTCCACACTTTGCCAAAACTGTTTTTAAATGCATCATCCTGTTCACTTAATTAAATTTCCACTGTATTTGTTTGCTTTATCTCTTCCTGAAATAAAAATCCATCACATTTTTAACCTCTTCCTTAACAGCCTTCTAAATTCACAATGCAGCATTCCAATGAGTGATACATACTTTAGCAAATATGATCACAAGTGTTCTTTAATATATTCATGTTATTGATTGGGTGCACTTCATTTAGTAATATTTGAACATGAACCTGTAAATGCTGTCTAAAAGAATCCTTCCTTTTCCCTGTTACATTTTCTTATAAAGAACTTGCACAGCACAGTACACAAAGGTGGGTTGGTACACTGAATTAAGCTGACAGTGATCGGCAAAAGTCCATCAGCATGTTTATGTAGCAAAACATCAAGATTCTCTTTCTTGTATGATCCAGCTGTCAAGTGAATTCAGTCTGGATGTGTCTCTGAATACTCAAGGCACATTTAATGTCAAAAATCTAAGATAAGTACGCAGAGAAAACATTTTCACAAGAATGCAAATATAAAAATATTCTGACATTTATTCTGGGTTTTGAGAGTTTATAACAAAAAACATCAACCCAGAGAGTAAGGATTAAATGGCTCAGAGCTGCTATGGAATAAATAGCATTATTTTGCACAGTGCTGTCCTCAGCAAAGAGTAAGCACAGTGCTGATGTAAAGGAATAAAAAAGCTGACCTTTTAGCTCTGACTTCTTCTGGTATCTACATAAGCTACAGGCTGTCTGTTTTATGGATGTTTTTGTACCTTCTCATAATTAACAGAAACCCAGTGTCACATACTGGTCACCTTTCAGTAGCTACAAAAGTGTAGGGTAATAGTCATAGCATGCTGCAGAGTTTCAGAAAGGTACAGTGTCAGCATGGTCTCTTAAGCCATCTGTGTCTCTAATCTATTTTTCCACATGAAATCATCAATATTCTGATCTACAGAGTCCCTTTTGGGTTTTGTTTGCTCTTCAAATAGAATCAGTTACACATTACTCAAGATCTAACTACATTGGACTGCAAATGATGTAAAACTAGGTAATTTGTTTGGAATGATAAAGTAAACTTATCAAAAACTTTTTTTTGCCACCCAAACATAAATTTCCCTAAGAGGATTTCTTAGGTTCATATTGGTTTGCTTTCACATTTAATGCTGTTTTGCAACAAATTGCTGCTACAGCTTCAGTAGTACTCAGTATTAAACATTTATGAGGAAATTATTAAATGGCTTTTTTCAGTTTGAATAAAACTTTATCTAAAACATTACAGTTGTACAACTTTCCAGAAACACATACTTGTAAGTATTTTCAGTGTTCTTCATTGACATTATGATGGTCTAGATTATCTAAAAGGATATAAATGTCCTGGTTTCCATAATTTCCATAAGAATATAAAATATTTGTAGTCTTTCAATATTTTGGTACAAAGACTAATAAAATAGTAAAAAAAATTGTGAATGTTATCTTTCCCTATAGCAAATAAAATCTGATTAAACTTTGTGGTTTTTCATTTTTGTTATACACTTACAGGAACATTGTTATAGGACGCAAACGTGAGAAATTCGATTTGGCCAGAAAGATTCAAATCTCCCAAAATGTATAATTTTAAATTGTTGGAAAACTTAAAATGAAATTCTTTTGGGACAAAGTTTTGGTCAACATGAAGAGAACTGCTTAAAATTCCATGCACAGACATAAAGAGAACCCCCTTACTTCATCCTATTCAGAATAAAGTGCTATGAACTTGGTTTAAACTGCATTTTAGTGAAATTATGTACATTATTTACTAAACAAAAAAGTCCTTTCAGTTATCCAGTAAATCCTGTTGGGTTACATCTGTGCTTATGAGTGCAGTATCAGGATGTGACAGAGAAAATGTGAAAGAATTGCAAATACATTTTAACAGCATTGAGAAGACATGATAATGTCTGAGTAGGATATTTAAGTAGGCAGTGGAACTGTGGATTGGTTAAACCACAGAATTGGTTCACAAATGATTCATATGTCTTTCTGATATTAACCGATCTGAGAACCCCAATCACTCATGTTCGGTGCCACCTGTTTCTTCACTCAACATTGGCTCTGCTGAGCCTCTGAGGTCTGTTCCACATTCATTAGGAATAGCAATCTTTAGTCTAGTCATCTCAAAATGTTTCCTTCTTCTTGTCTGCAGTGTGACACGGGACTTCTCAGGACATGTCAGTTCTCAGAACACTGAACACTGCTACTCCACAAATAAATAATAAAGGTAAAAGTGGAACGGGTGAATCATTTTAGAAGCAAACTGGATCCCATGAAGAACTTGAACAAGTTTGCCATTAAGAGAATTCTGCCATCCTAACTCCATCATGTACTCTAGCTGTTAGATTCATTATTGATGATTTAAATGATGGAATGGAAAGCACTTTTAATTTGAAGATGATAACAAGCTGGGAGGGATGACAAGCACTTTAGAGGACAGGAACGAAATTTGAAGTGATGTGATGAAATCAACAAAATAATAAGTAATTCAGTGGCATTAAATAGAAAGTGACACACAGCTACAAGACAAAGAAAGACAGAATAATAGAAATGGTTCTACAGAAGATGATCTGAGATTTAATGGACCAAAAATGGAACACATGTCCACAGGGCCATAGTGTAGCTGGAGGTATGTGTAGGAATTCTGTACATAAGATACCTGACGTATCTGTAAGAGTGGTGTGGCTCAGCTGGAGTACTAATCAGATTTGGGCACAACATTATAGGTGGATCAACTGAAGAAAGTTCAGAAAAGAGCAAGAAACACTGAGACTTTTCCCACAAAACCTGTGAAGAAAGCTGGGAAGTACTGGCTTTATTTAACCGAGAGAAGATCAAGGGGAGAAAAGAGTACAGACTTCAGATGACAGCTGATGTCATCAAAAGGTTGGCAGAGAGAGGAAAGCACTAATGTATTCTTCAGGACAATAAGTAATGGATTTAAGTTGCCACAAGGGAGATTTAACCTACACATTAAGAACATGCTGAATGGCAAGAGAGTTAAGTGCTAAAACACAACTGTCGAGAGAAGCTGAGGATTCGGCATCACTGGGCTATTTTAAAAACAGGTTAGACAAATGGCTGTCAAACATTATTTAGATAAAGCGGAATCTGTCTGGGATTAGTAAAGAAAATCAGTGAACTCCTGAGGTCCCATTATTCCTATTCTTATGGTTCTGTGTCCGTCAGATTTTTTTTAACAACTCTAAAACACATACTACTTATTATACATTGCATGTATTGAGCTGTGCTCTGAGCCAAATTACACTGATTTTAACACAGTCTGATGCAACGTTATCACCAAACACCAGTGAGTCAATAATACAGACAAATCATTGAGTATAATGTCTGGGTTTTATTCAGAGAGGGGAAAAGCTTTGGTCAAGAGACAGTTACCCTTATTTTTATTTAAGAAATATACAAGGTCTGTGGTGATTGTTGAAATTTAGTTCAGTACCTTTAAATATAACAGATTTGTGGTCCTCTTTTGCTTTACACTGCATTTAAGAGACAGTAAAAGACTGCTAAAAATAATGAGTTTGCCTCATAAAAGTTAGACGTTAAAATAATAAGCTAGAGGCCATAAAAACAAATGTCCCTTGGAGATTTTATCCATCTGGACTAGATAGAATATATAGCTACTGCAGTTATTTCTCAAACAATGTTAACAACATTATTCTAAAGTTTTCACATTGAATCTTAAACACCACAACACATATCTCTTGTGTTCCAAAGATTCCCAGACTTCAGATTTACATCTAAAACTCACAGATGGCCTTACACTGTAATGGACCAAACCAAATCACTGACTCAGGGAAATATTTAAGCAACAGTTAAATCCATCTTTATGCAGCAAAACGTTAATATGTGCTTAACTTTAATAGTATTCACATTTAAAACAAAATCTTTTTTGCTCCCATGGGCTTTCACATATGCTTAGGAATTTGTTTAAATTCTTACCATGAATATGGAAGCAGCCCCTGAAAGACACCAACCTGTATGTACCCTCAAATATAGGATTACATGGGAGCTGCAATGCAAAGCTAGATGCCAGTGTCAAGGTCAGGCTCTGACATGAAACACTCTGCTACCCATTAGCACTTGTGAAGTGCTGACTTTTACTCTCAAGCACAGTAGTTATGTCCATACCAAATTTGAATGGAAACGCATTATGGAGGTTTTCAAGGAAAGAAAGCCTGGTTGATTCTATCAATATGAAAATAACAATTTTAGATTATCATATCTGTTTTCAGTTGCTCAGCACACAACATTCACAGTTTACTTTGAAATGACTTTGTCCTACTTTAATGTGGCTTATCTAATTTCTAAAGCCTTAGTCCGAAGTGGTAATTGACAGGCATCATATAATATGTACAGGAGAAAATTAAAAATCTGTACAGCATCCGTGAGTGATGTAGCTTTCTCAATGAATGAAAAGTGTTTGAAATGAGCTCTATTATGGATAAAGAATAAATAAGTTAATTATGAAGAAAAAGCTATCACTTCATGACTATCTTAAAGAACTCGTTACTCTGCAATAGTTAGCAGAGATCTGGAATGACAAGTATGTTCCCAGAGCAAGGGAGGCTGGCAGCATTATATGCAGTACTTACAGGGTAGCTAGGAAACATGTGAAATACCTCCAGAGCTGCTGGGAGAAATGTCCCTGACTCCAGCTCTATGCCCACTAATACATATGCTTAGCTGGAAGTAGAGTTAAGTCTCAGAGCTAAAACAGGAACAACATTTGCAGTAAATGATAGCAAATTCAAATCCTAGCAATCATTCTGTTTTTTTGGTTTTTTGTCTTTTTTTTTTTTCTTTTAGCACTAGGCAGGGGGTACAGACTTCAAGGCATTCCTTTTTTTTCTCTCTTTTTTTTTTTTTTTTACTGGCCATTATGAAGAGGGCAATGATTGTGTTTGGGGGGTTTGTTGAAAAAAAAAGGCAGGCATGATTTTGATCAGAAATAAGCATATGCTTCAAATGCCCTACTGACTTAGGGCCTACTGGCACAGAACTAGGGTCAAGGAGCATAAATAGAAACACAAAGGTTCAAGTGACTTCTGGCTTGTAAAATAGAGGAGAGACTCATACATTTGCTAGACTTGGGTGACCATCCAGAAAATTCCTTAATGGTGGTATACAACATTGAATGCCACTGATTTAATACAGCCTTGGCACCATATGCAGACTGAAAGCAGACTGATCGTTAATCACCTTATATTAATCCTTTTTGGTTAAACATCCGATTACTCTCCCATCATCTTTTTACTTTGCTGTTATTTCCAGCCACACCTGCTCGTTTGTCCATATCTCTCAACCTCACCTCCGTACTTTCTTCTAGATAACCCTCACCATGCATGATATAAGTTGTCTTCACTTACTTGCAAGATCTGCTTACACTTTTTAATGCCCATGTGAATCCTTCTTAAACACCTACCTCTGCTCTTTACAGAAAATCACTTTGACTTACACAGAAGTAGTTTTTAGCTCCCAGTATTTACTTGATTGTTCTTAAACTCAAAGCAAGGCTATTCATTCTTGCTGAGGGTATACAGGTGTCACAGTAAACAAACATGGTATCTATCAAATAAAACAAAACTTTCTAGGTGATGATACTAAATATGCAATGATATGATCGTTTTAGTGACATCCCCAAAATGGGAGGTTATTAAACAATACACATACTATGGAGAAAACTTTTCTCTCCAGTCCTCTTTTCCATTGTGGAGAGACCAATATGATATCAGGAACTTCCTTTAATTCCTTTAATTTAACAAAAGGTGTTGAGGAAGAGAGACGTCCAAGGCAACAATTAGTCTAAAACACAACTCGCTTTGCTTTGTTTAGAAGATCTTTCATCCTCCTACTCTTCTCTATAATCTTCTGTTTTAAATTTCTCAGAAGTATGATAGAGATGAACAATGACAGATTAAAAAAAATATATAAATGTTATGCAAAAGAAAGATGTTATGGAAAGACAGCAGTGTTATATAAAATACAGCGTAAATTAATCCTGTAATATTAAATTGGTCTACATTGTATAGTCCTGGATTAGAGAGCAATCAGTAGAACTAGGCAGTAATGTTCTGCTTTTTAGAATGTTCTCAAGACTTAACATTTGATTCACAGAATAAGTCAGCCACCCAACTACCCTTTGGGCACCTGAAACCAGAATACTTACTATCCCTGTTCAGCTATTGCTTAGTGCAGTAAATCTATTGGTACCTGTGGCTCAGTTTGTTAAGTCCCATAGGGTCCATATTTCAGCATTTGAGAAAGCCTGGAACTTGTTAAGCCAAAATGACACTGAAAAGCTCTCATTCTACCTTACTTGTAAGCACCAATGGGACTCACAAAAAAGCTACTTCCTCCTCCAGTGTTCTCTGCAGGGCCTGAGCCTCTGAACATGTTTCATGCCTCCTAACTACAAATGCAAACAAGCAGGAGAGACATGTGTTTTCCCCCTTAAGTCAATTGGTCTGGTAGTTTCAGTACCTCTGTGCCTGGTTTGGGTGAGGGCAATGCTGTATCTTTTCCCTTCCTTCAAGCTATCAAGATAATACCCTAAATTTTGAGACACTAAATTTCCTGGAATGGATAGGTCTTAATCTCTCTCCTGTTGAAGTTAAGTCTTTCAGCATAAAATAGTATATTTTTTGCATTAGGAATTGGAATTTTAGCCTACCAAATGAGCAGGCTAAGGAATTATTCTTACTCGCTCTTACCCAATGAATATTTATGCATTGTATTCAAAGCAGAATGGCAGCTTTTACTGCAAATGCTGAGGTAACTCCATCCCTTAAAATCCCATAATGATGTGTTCAGACATTTTCCTTAAAGCTGGGAATCATGGACTTAAACACTTGCTCTTTGTCAGCTGGACAATATGCATCTAATCAACATCTTCCACATCTCAGATGAGCAATTAAGCCCCTGAACTCTTGCACATAAGTGGAGAAAATAAACTCCAAATGGATTTTTCTTTTCCTCATGGAAACAGAGTGAGAAGCACTTCCCTCAATGTTAGTGTAGCATTTCCAGAGTTTGCACAGCCTAGAAGGGTCCTCTGTGAACACAGATGTGTTGTGGGCCTTCCCTAGATGAATAGAGGATCACATCTGCCAACCTTCGCAATGTGCTTTAAGTGGACCATGAAATTTTCTTTAAAAGGAAAGAGGGGATAAACCTCTCCTGGTACATATACCCAAGGCAACTAGTGATGTCAATTTAACCTAATCCCCCTCTGCTTCAGTGATTATTAATGGAGAAGTGTAAGAGGAAGACATTTTTAACATACTTCAATGTGTGAAGGTGCATGTGGTAGTGTGAATGGATATTTCTGCCTGAGAAGGCTAAAACCTGTATGTGTGTTTTAGTGGTTGTCTACATAAAGTTTTAAGATAATGGCATAGACTGTCAGTCTTTTAATGTGTCGTTGAAGGAGGTTATAAATAGACTGTAAGCAAACATGTTAATTTAAAGTAAAGCATAATCCTATCTCTAGTCAGCTAAGTTGTAACTAAATTTAAATTTGATTGCACTTTCATACACCTTTTATTCTTCTGGATCTGATTAGGATCAGAATCAGAAATGACAAATTATGTGAGGAAAACATAACTGAATATTTCTAAAGCCAAAGAGAAGAGAAGAAACTCCTGTTCCTTAGCATCCTGCCTCACTCTGCAGATAATAAATCTAAAATTAGGTCAAGGCAATTCAGACAAATATGGTTGTCTGAATTTACTGATTACTAATTTAAACCATAGACCCTCAGTGAAGTGATTAATCTGAGAATATCACACATTGGATTTTCAAGGTTTTTCAAATTATTTGCTGCTGATTCTATTTGCTGCAAAATCTATCACCATTCTGTTTATGAATCATGCATAAGCCGTTCCTAAGTTCCACAAATGCATTTGGTATCAATAAGTGTTTGCCAGATAGTCTGGGTATATAATTTGCTTTCTACTTTTTCCTTTTCTTTGACCACTTACTATAGGACTAGTCATTTTTCATGATTTCTGATATATTTGGTCAGCTAAATCACAGTTATTTCTTCTCCTTGACAGTGTGACTGAGGCTTGGGGAAAAAAAAAAAAAAAAGAAGAAATATATGAGAATTGTAAATGAGGAAAAGCCTCTAGGGTCACAGAATCTGTCATCCTGGAATAAACTATCTTGCATATAGTCCAATACGTTGCATCTGACATTTATCAGTCCTGGATCCCTCAAAAGAAGGCAGAAAAAAATCTGTAACAGATGAGGGAAAATAATCAGAAAACTCACACAGGTCTTTGCCTGAACTTTGCCAGTTAAAGATTGGTTAACATCTTCAAGTAAAAGTCAAAATGCTTTCTAATGCTGTCATAATTATTAATTCTGTCTGTGGATATTCCTGATACTTTCATATGTCAATTTGTTTTTGATTTTGTTTTTTTGTTTCAATATATAAAATGACAAATACAGCTTTTTTTGGCACAAATGCTTAATCAAATAGCCATATACAGAACTTTCAAGATCAATACATTCAGCAACATAGAAAAGCTGTCAAACTGTATGTATGTCTAAATGAAAATAGAGTTGGTATATCTAGTCATGAAACAGAAATTTTGGACTTTTAAGTAGCAGCCACAACATTAATAAAAAAAGCCTCTGGGATAATAGAAGAATCCCTCAGAAACTGAGAAGGTATTTTCTCTGTTTTGGTTTTATTTTCCTTTTTTAAGGAGACACAAAAATGTTTTACATTTCTTATAAGCAGGTTTGAGTTTATAGAGTTTGTGGACTGTTTCTGGGAGGAGATTAACACACAGAAAAGGTTTCATTACGTGTTGTTTATCCTTCAGCATGTGGTCTTTTACCATGGTAATTGAAGCAGTCTTGGGCTCAGATTCCCAATAATCTGGGTAAAAGTTTTTCCACTAAGATGTACCGTGATTGTTATTGCCTCCTGATTTTAGCCATGCAAAAAATTAAGCAAAACACAGTTATTCAGGCTACAGTCTGGGACAATGCAGAGATGGGCTGATCTGAGAGTCCACCTGAAAACAACTATTTAAGACTGGGGTGAGTCACTCCTTAGATGCCTATCTTAGACATCTACCTTAGACAATCTACTTGCATCTTTTTCTGTGCTCATGAGCCAAATTCTGTGAACTAAGTACCCTCAACTTCCTATACAGACAATAGGTGTTAAGAGCACACAACTCTACCCAGGAGCAGCTCAGTCCCTCTCAGACTAAAGCTTTAAGGAACAGAATTCTCATTCAATAGTAATCTGGCAACAGCTTATTGAAAAGTGGAAACATCGGGAGATAGGTGTTTCTATATTTCCATTAGTATCACTGATCAAAGATTTATAAAAGTCAGCATTAAGTTCCTTTGAAATCTCATTCCCAGGAAGCACAGTTCAGAACAATGCCACTCCATTTTATCAGTAGGTTTTACAATAAGACCCTTATTAGATTGCAATTGATTCACAGCAATCTATTCATTTTTAGTCAAATTAAAACAACCTTTATTGTAATGCCACAGTTCATGCTGATACAATTAATGTGGTGTGTGAGCATTTCTATTATGAATATCCTTTCTTCCCTGCCTTGGCTTATAGCTCAAGCATAAAGAACTCGCATGGCACTGAAACTTGTCATACAAGGTCTCAGCCCAGGAGAGAATGTTATTATTTGAAATAAGTAATAGTAGAAAAAGAATTTGACAGTTTTCCCCATGCAGGAATATAATGAGGTGAGAGAAGCTGGAAATGTACCACTGGAATCACTTGCCCCATCAGATTATGTTGTGTTTTAACCCCAATCGGCAACTAAGCACCACACAGCCGCTCGCTCACCCACCCCCCGCCCAGGCNTCTTTAACTGTAGATGGCTAAGTAATAAATGGGAGGACCAGGAAAATAGGTAATCTGTTCTGTCTTCACTGTCTTCATGGTACCCGATACAAGGATATGAATTGAAGACATGACCTCCTATAGTTCCCATTCCTTTAATGTATCCTTAAGTTCAAGGAGTGAACACAGAAAACAGTCACAAGGAAATGCAGGAACTACATCCATATCCTGATGTTGCATAGACTGTGTGCTCTCACAACACAGCCAGGAACAATCTGCCCCAGAGAGAGCATCAATGGATAAGCAAGAAAAGAAGCTAAGTGTGATATAAAGTCAGGTTAACACAAATAAGCTGGGAAAAAGTCATGAAACTGCAGGTGTCCAGATAAAGGATAAACTAAAGCATATCTTTAACTCTCTGCATCTGGTATTTATCCTGGATTCATGCTTTGGGCTATATTTTTAACTCATTGTTAATGGAAGAGGCACAAAGCTCAGTGCTTTGCAGAGAGAATGCACTCCTATATCTTCTCTGTGGGCTTAGTGATGCATGCACTATGCTATGTAGTATTAATTAACAAAAGCAGGAGATATAGTGAGACCAACATCAAGGTTAAGGTAGCCATTTCTCCATTTGCCCCCTAGTTTTAAAGAAAGGTGCCAGTCTTTCCTTGAGAATTGCACTCACAGTTCCTTGAGCGCTGACAGCTGTTGTAAGCCAATGTTGCTGCTGAAAGCCCTCCATATACCAACAAAACCATCCTTTCACTTCAGCCAGAAGAATTGTTCATGTAGCTGCCCAGGGAACTGATCCCAGTTACGGCTCACCTGGCAAAATAAACAAAGATCGGTTCCCAGACTTGGGTTCTTTGCATTACTACATGGATGGTACTTGTGTAAACAAAAGGTAGGGGTTGGAATGAACAAGTGGGGATAGGATTTCCTCCTCTGGCAGCACTGAAAGACTTGGCTAACTTAAAATGCTCTCCTGTGTTAAAGAGAGTTTCCAGCACTTGCTTCCTACTCAGCTTCTACTTACCCTTTGCCAACAGAGCACAACAGTGCAAAATCAGACAAAGGCACTCTGGTCTCCAGCAGCCACCTTTACTTGTAACATGTTTGCTCCAGCTAGTGGTTGCAACCACTCTTTGTCCTGTGGAACTGATACAAGAAAGCCTGACTTGCTTAAAAATGCTTTTGAATGGTAGGTGGATTGCAATGTAATAAACTGAAAAAACTGCAAAATTCAACATGCTCATTTCTACTAAGGACTTTTGTTTCGACATATGCAGTCCCCCTTCCTTATACCCTATATACCTAAATACCAATTCTTACCTCTGTTCCACCTCTCATTTATCTTAGAAGAGTTTGATGAACTAGGGAAATTAAAAACAAAATTGTAGGTTATTACTAACTGAGGTCAACTTCCTGATGATCAGCATCAGGCTCCATATGTTGTACTGGCACTACTGAGGGGTCACTGGAAAGATGCTGAAACCAGAGGAGGTCCCTAACTAGAGCTGTCACCGAGAAAATATGTGTGGCGACTTCATTGCCCAAGGTATCACCTTTCTGTGAACTTTTCTGTACAGATCTTTGCTGCCCTAAGTCTATTCAGACTGATTACTTCGATTTTGCTCAATTCTCCAAGACTTACTCTTTTTTGGGGAATCATCTTCTGAAATACCAGAATTCCTATTAGAAATGTCAAAAATTCCTGATATAATTGTATAAAAAAGGTTTGTTTCAAGGAAATGGAAATAATTTTCTAATACAGAATGTTACTAACATTGCATTAAGATACCATGATAGTCTCAGAAATGTCCTGGAGCTGAGACACCTTTGTTATTCTGCTGTCCTTCATTTTTACTGCAAAATCATTTCCTGAGTACAAAAGCCAAAAGTGCCATTTAAACAGAGCAGACTAATTTAAGCATTAAGCATTAGAGTAGTTTAAGTAGCAAACTTCAATGTCATGGAGTATTTGCAAAGGAACAGTAATTGATTTAATGTGGGAATAGTGTCCATGATCAAAAGAAAAGCAGGTAACTTGGTGTATTCCTCAGTCAAGCAGTAGCTGAAAAACAATCTTGCAACAAGTTATTCATAAATACTTTTTTGTAAAATTCCCACTGGGCTTATGTTTCGCACAAAAGTTGAACTGCATTTTCCAAACTGCCAGACATCACCTGTGCAAGTATTGCTTTCTCTAATGAAAAGATTCTCTGTAGAACTTAACATACGCACACTTGGAGACAGTTTAGGATCCAATCCATAAATAATTAATCAAGATGGAAAGCTTGCTATACATTCTAACAGAAGCTGGATTGTTTTCTTAGGACTAGATCTTGCCACAGCTGTGAAGAGTACAGGGATCTCATTAGGTCAAGCAGAGAAAATTAGAAAGGCAAAAGCCCAGCTAGAACTCAATCTGGCCAATGTTGTAAGAGATAATAAAAAAAGTTTCTACAAGTACATTAGCAACAAAAAGGGAGCCAAGAAGGATCTCTGTCCCTTATTGGATGCAGGGGGAAACATTGCCACCAGGGATGAGGAAAAGGCTGAGGTACTTAATGTCTTTTTTGCCTGTCTTTAATAGTAACACCACTTGTCCCCGGGGTACCCACCCCCTTAAGATGGAAGACGGGGACAGAGAG
>VZTL01060234.1:0-10722 GCA_013400535.1 Scopus umbretta
TTGATTTTTCTGCTCGTAGAAAAGAGGTACCAGATACCCACAATAAGACACATTTCTGATCCTACGGTAGTTGTAAATCCATAGCGTGCTGGATAAAACCTCACAAGTTCCCTCTTAATCTTAAGGCTCGGGAAGGGAAAGGAATTAGCAGCAAGACTCAGTTCTGCCACGAGAAAGGTTTCATTAGTAGGTTTCAGCATAATGCAAAGGTGGTTTCTCTGTAATCCCTTTGCTAANNGTACTCCCTTTGCTAAAGTCTGGGACCAGGAGAGACTGGGAAAAGCTCACTCCTTCTGTCTGGCTTTACAAGTACTATACCTGTACAAACCAGCAACTTGGACTCACAGCACAAACATCCCACCAGCTAAATCCCAGGACACAGATGACTGGTCACACAGGGAGTTTGCATGAGGTCGTATTGCTTTATAACAGGGTTTTACCAGCACACATTTCGGACAACTTGAAAACTCAGTAGTGGCTTCCTGAATAATGTGGCTGGCCCAAACTCAGACCACTAAAACTTTTATATCGGACCAAACTGCCACCTAGTATTTGAACATCACATATTACGCGGAGCAGCTGTTTTAGAGAGCTTTAAATGCTACGTATCTGTTCTACTTCCTCACGTCTCCAGTGATTCCGTAACTGCCAGGAACAAATGGTACCCAGCTGCACAGTTAGAGGCACAAATATGAGCATTTCTCAGGTCACTTTTAGCGAGTTAGCTATTAAGCACAAAGACGAGACGCCCGCTGTAACCTCTTTTCCACTGATGTGCTCTGTCTAGCCAGAGAAAGCAATGGCCCCTTTCTTGACCTGTATTGCATATAGGGCTCGTCTGTGGCAAATTTGCAGCCTGAACCTGGTTTCAGGTATGTACTTTTAAATTAGCAGAGCTGTATCCAGTGGCATATTGGAGAGCAGGCAATCCTGGCTCTCAGCCCTCTCAGCTTCTGAATCCTTGTGTGCAAGAAATAAAAGAGCTGGTCACAGCCGCAGAGTGGCATATCACAAAAGATAACGTTTTACTCAAAAACACTGTTCGCCGAGTAAGAAAGTGCTGAAAACATCTGCATTTCTGTAACGTGAGTGTGTGTTTAAGAGTCCCCTCTGGATAATCTGCATGTAAATGAGGTGACATTAGTTGCAAGTATCTCTGGAAACTTAAACTGGCTACACTTTCTGAAAGTTAAGTAAAAACAGAACCATGGGAGAGAACCCCTAATTACCACATAGCGAGGGTACTGATTAAAACCATCAGGGCAGGGATCCTGTGTTTCATTAAACAAATACACCGAGTTCAGCTTTATTGTTATTTTAGCTGATGAAGGAAAAATAAAGTCTACCTCCGCATGCATGAAACTACCTAAATTCAAAGACTCACTGGCAACAGACTTAGAATAGTGCAGGATTTCTTTCCTAATGTTTGTATTCAAGTAGCTCACTACGGTTACTTGGGTTAATAGGAAAATACTGAAGCACAGTTAACCACTAGCACTTTAGCATACTGTATCGAGCCATTTCTTTGGATTTCACACGGCAGGGTGTAACTAATAAATGCAACAGTAGAATACTATTTTAATCATTTTTTTGAACTAAAAGCAGAGAAGAACTAGAGAGCATTTTGGTATAGTGGACAACACCATCTCATTTATTCTCTAGCGTATAGGGCTTTTTGCTGCTTTCTGGCTACCGCATTGAGTATTCAAAAATGATTGCCAAGAGCTTGAGCAAACAACCTTAGTGAGGTCATTTCTGGGTAGCAGTTTCACAGAGGGTTTACTTCAATTAGAGAAAGACAAACATGAATTTGTATGTAGGGAACAAGTTTCCTCTTGCTACTAGCAAACTCAATTCAGTTACACTACTCAAGACAGGAGGACACCATTTTCTGAGGTATACCGGTATTCGCAGTCTATACCTCATTGGTAAATAAAATGTATTAGTCAGGATTATCTCTGCTGACACTTCCAGAGTTTGCAAGTATGTCGAAAAGATGTCTCTCTACTCTTTTTCCACCAGTCCTGCCAGCCTCAGAGGGGACCCCACATCCAGAACCGATACTGCTGGCTAAGGGGATCCAGCCTCTTTGAGGAACATGGCAGCATAATCTCAACATTTGCACAGAAGAGAAAGTGACAAGTCTGATCAGTTATTTTTACTAACTACTTTAAGAGTTCAAGTTTTGTTAAGAGCTTCGTTCAAGAGCTGTACAAAGTTAACACAGAGTAGCTTTCAGTGTCCTGGCCCCCACCCCACTCTCTTCAAAACCTTATAACCTAGAAGCAAAATAAATGAAAGATGGAAGGGAAGAAAAGTGCCATGGGTACACTGAAACTCACACAGTTGCCAGCATTGTTATTTTCATTGGTTTAGAATTCCCTTCAACTGCTTACCCCTGTATTACTAGTTCATTTTTGTAGGTGACGTTGTGTTTTTAAGGGTTATGTAAGGCTAAGACATAATCCAGTACCTGTTTTCCCTGGGCAGCTGGTTTAAGAAAGAAGGGGCAGCTAGTGTTTAAGGCCACATTTTTCCAAAGAAATGCTGAATGAGTCTTTGGTTCGTGAATGCTCCACGTCATAACGCAGTAGAGGTAGAGAAACTAAAATATTTGCTTCTCAGTTCTCCACTTGCATAGAGCAGAGTGACTCAATTTTCCAAGTACGTACAGGCAGCATCCATGTAAGCGACTGCAACTTTAAAAAGGGCAGTCAGTGATAAAGAATGACAACAGATCTAAGTCTGAAGCCTGCTATAACCAACACAGAATCATAGAATCATTAAGGTTGGAAAATACTTCTGAGATCATCTAGTCCAACTGTCAACCCAACACCACCATGCCTACTAAACCATGTCCTAGAGTGCCACATCTACACGGTTTTTGAACCCCTCCAGGGATGGTGACTCCAGCACCTCCCTGGGCAGCCTGTTCCAATGCCAACAGATCCTACTTTCCCCATCTCCTAAGTGTAAAATGATCAGGCAGGTTGTGCCTTCAACACCAGTTGAGGGGGACAGGAAAGGAAGCAGGGGGGTGGGGGGCAGGACGGACAAGAACAAAAAATCCACTGAAACCTGAGACTAGATGACAGGCAGAAGCAGGCCTCACAGCCAGACTTCAGACTCTTGATTTTGAAGAGGTATCTGGACAGTGAAAAAATACGGCTGTTCTCATACACTGCAATAACATTGACCCCATAGCTCTAACTCGGTTGAGAGAGCTAGAGGAGTTTGCTAGAAGCATGTAGTAATATTCGACTGCCATACAGAAGACTTCAGGGATTTTTTTTTTGTTGGTTTGTTTTTGGTTTGGGTTGGTTGGGTTTTTGGGGATTTTTTTTGTTTGTTTTTTAATTTTAAAACATCAGAAATAGTTTTGACTTTACAAATGGCTAAAAGGGAACTCAAGAATCGCTTCTTGTAGTAGGAAGCAGCTCACTGTCTAGTGAAGTCATTCCTCTTCGGAGACTCCCTAGAGCAAGTTTTGTCTCAGTTTCGTGCTCTGGCAGAAAGAAAATTCTGCATTTGAAACCTCTCTTTTGCCACACTCCTGCACTGTGCATAAAGCCACAATCTGGCCCGCTACAGTGGGTCAAGTCTAGGACTTCAGCAACACCAGGACATGTCCCTTTCCAGCAGAGAGTGCAACAGTGGTTGCAAGCGCCTGGGCCCAATCGGTCCGGGCTCTTTCTTGCTTTTGCCACCGGGCTGTCATATAACACTTCATCCTCCCACGCCTGTTTCTGTCTGACTGCACTGCAAGTTCTCTGGCCCAAAGATGATGCCTAATAAAGTGTTGGCATCCAAGGCAGGGCAAGCATGCTCCAAAGACAGGGTTTCCAGGTGTTTCTTTAGTACAAATGACAGCATGCCAAATCATCAAGGATCAGGTGATGCTAACATACAACGTGAGGCATCCTGTAAGTGACAGGGGACATGATGGCCACCAACAGGTAAGTATGAATGTGTGGTCACAAGGTGATGTAACGCACCTGTTTGTGAAGTTCTTTCATTCACTGAACTTTCGATACTCTCCAAAAGGTTAAAGGCATCATTAGCCTCATTTAATACATGAATTAGAGAGAAACACATAGCCAAAAAGTTATATGACAGCTCAACAGCACAGAGAAGCCAAGTCTTCAGAAACCAGAGAGGAGTCAAAAGACCTGGGATTGCCAACCATTTTGGAGCAAAAGCCTCCCAATTGCTGCCTCCTCCTTGCCACGCTTCTGCGTCCATCTCTGGAGCTATACTGCTGCCTCTCTGCACTCTGCCTGGGCAGAATTCAACAGTGGTTTCTAACCAGAAAGGCCTTTCCACACTCCAGGTGAGGTAGAGATGATGGTAGACCACATAATATACAGTACCACATAATATACAGTATATTATGTGTACAGTATTCATTTGGTAGAATGATAATGAGCAGAGAACACAGGAGCTGCTACTGGGGTCTACAGTGTTTAATAGCTTCATAATCAGGCTCAGCAAGTTCATGGGTAACACTGTTTTAGGCTCCCCGCTTCTAGGGGGATGCGGATAAACTGCAGAGAGACCAGCAGAGGGTCCCTCCTCGAAAATGGTCAGGGACCTATAAAGCACAGCCTTCAAGGAGAGAGTGGGGGAGCTGGGCTATGAGGACACTAGGGGCCAATTTAAAAGAAGCCTACAACCATTGGAAGGCTAGCTACAAAAATTATGGAGTCAAATTCTTCTCAGGAGCGCTAGATGGTGCGCCAAGGGCAATGGCCACAAACTGTGGCTTGGGAGGCTCAGAGTAGACATGAGGAGAAACTTCTCCACTAAAAAGTAAGCAGGTTGCTCAGAGAGGCTGTGGGATCTACCACATGGACATTTTCAAGATTTAGGGAGGCAAAGCCATCGCTTACCTTGATCTAGTTCTAGCAGAAGGCCAACTACCAATGGGAGATTGGGTTAGATGACCTCCAGGAACTCCTCCTAACCAGTCATTTTAACATGACCAAGTAATTATGCAGTGCAGCCAAGATTTCCAGCTCCCAAAGTATTTGTTTATATTCCTCCTCCCACCCTTTCTTAGGTCTAATTCATAAGCTCACAGGACTTTCACAATGAATGAATCAAAGATACTTAAAAAAAAAAACACCAAAACGCAAACCCAAAAAACCCACAAAACACTAAGCGGTGAACTGCTAGCCCATACAACTTCCCTGATGTCAGTGGGGATGCTGAATGTAACAGATCATGTACCCATTACATTAATGGAAAAAAAGTCTACAAGATATATCTCTATGAAACACTTCATTCCTTTCTTAAGTACTGCTTTTGTCTTAGCTTGTCATAAGCTGAGGAAAAGATAGGGGCAAAGGCAGAGAGGAAGCACATAATTCACTGCCCATAAAAATAAACCTAATATTCATTAAAGGCCTGAACATTTTGAGCAGAACCAAGTACTTCAGCAATGCTTAATGCCTTCAACACCACTGCCTGCTCTGTCTGAATGTTATTACCAAAGAGTGGCTGATTACTTGCATTAGGAAGCTGAGGCCAAAGAATAATGTCTCCCAAAGCAGCCGATTGGAAAACAAATCTGTGAACAGCTGTGCGATTGCTGCACAACAGTTGTGGGAAAGCAGTGCAATAAGGTCAGATTCTGATCCATCACATCACTGCACATGGAGACACACTCTACTGCAGACAGAAGCCATTACAGATGTAAAATAAGCCGAGTCCAGTCCACAATCTGTAGGACAGACAGCAGAATACCGCTCATCAGCATAGCTACCTGAATACTCAAACAGAATTATTACTACGTTTTTCTTGACCTCAGCTGCTCACTGCGACAAGCTGTGCGTATTTTAAGAGAAGAGGCAGTTCAGACCCCAGGAGATCTCATTCTGGTTCACCTCATATGCTTCTACTAACTGTTACATCCAATTAAGGCTGCCAGTTTACGAACTACTATATATTAAAGAACACCACAAACCTGACTGTACCCTCCCAATAAAACAAAAATACTGTTTGAGTACCTTCCTTAAAAGCTGAATGAAAGCTTGATCCTGTGGTTATGATTACATTTTGGTTTGCAGGAATAGCCAATTGTATTAGGCTCCTATGCAATCACAGAGCAGGTTTCTGACCAAATCATTCCATCTTTTGAAAAGTCCCCTGACTGACCCCTTCCTCTATTTCAAAACTAATCTAGGTTTCAATGGCTGATCCATTTCTCCACAGTACTTAAAAAAAATCTCTGCAACAAGTTAACATGATTATAATGTAGTAAACTCTTCCGATACCATTACAATTACACAGGGGATACATAAAAAAGACACTGCGCCAAGGAACTTAGAGCCTAAATACGGAATTGGTTCTCTTGTAAAATGAGAGCTGGGATTTTTGGGGGGGAGGGAAGATGGAGAAATTGTTTTATTCCTTCCCCCCCCTCGACTTGCAGGAAAGTGAGGGCTTTTGTGTTGGCAAGGATTGAACAAAGAGAAGCAGCCACTATCCCAGAACAAACATTTTCATGTGGCAACTATGGAACAAGATGCGAGTTCACAGCAGTTCTTTACTCGTGCAGGTATTTAAGCAGCCGCCTTCTACTCCTAAAAATGAGTAAAAGGAGAGCCAGTGCTTCAGCAGGAATCCATTTTGGTTTTGCTCCCTATTAAAACTTAATTTGATGCTCTTAACCTGTAGATCTGAATACATAACATATTTCTTAGCATTCTGAAATGAACAATAGATGCAAGAGGGTTTTTTAAATAATAATTTAAGGTCAAGCTAAGTGATTAATGGGTTCTTTAATGTGTTATGCCGATTTTGTTCCAAAATAAGCAGCTGCTTTATATAAACTGCTTCATTTCTCTTCAACAGCAAATCACAAAAAGTAAAAGAAATCACTCCCACATGAGTCTTTTAAAGCTCATGTTGCTCATCACATAACAAGCACAGAAAGTAACCTGTTGCCCCTGAACAACAGAAAAGTGTCCTCAGATGAACCAGTCCTATACAATGAATATTATACATTTTTACAGATATTCACTGAGCAAACTCCTTAGTAACAGTTAAGAAAACAGCAAAGTTAGGAGAGCAGCCGATTCTTAATTCAGACCCAGAAGTCAAATTAGAATTTGTCTAGCAACCCCTAATTAAGACAAATCAAATACAACTTTTCTGTCATCTTCCAGAAATCACTATGGGTGACAAAGTCAGATGGGGCTAGCCCATGCAAGCTTCATGAATATTTTTAAGCAAGAAATATTGTCTGTCCCCCCACAACTGGCTCCAAGGACTTGGCAACACAAGATCTTGCACCTCTAAGCAAAACACAGATTGAAAATACAAGTGACAGTAGCTTCTCACAATTGTGGAATATCAGAAGGAGCTATAATCCACAACAGATTGTTCCAATCAGCCTTACTCAGTCACTCGAGCACTTCTTTGTTATGTACTCTCATCAGAGAAATACTTGGCAGTGTTCACATGGAAATCAGCAGCAGCTTTTTGGATCACCTCTTTTAATGCAGAATCAGCTCGAACTTTTCAGAATTATGATGTTTCAGTAGAACGCTTTTCAGAATACAATGCGCTGCTGAAGACTCAGGCAGATGGCTTGGCTGAGACAGTTCGCAATTTGAAAATTGTCTCCAGTCAGATTTTATTTTAAATAAAGAATAAAAATCCGCAAGTCTTTCTGAGATTATATTACACACAAAAAAGCCGCAGTTACTGGAAGATACAGGGTCATGAAATAGACTGCCTCATTCACTGATCCCAGCCCCAGGGTTAAATGCTACCTAAGTTATTTGATTTCTAAATGGGACTAATTGGTAGCTTCAGTCTCGTTCTTGGCAGATACGTCACCATTGCATCCAGCAATATTTGGCACTGTAACACGCAGACCTCACCTTACTCCCGCGTTCACCGTTCTACTCTTCCACGCAGCTGAAAAGGGACTACATACATGACTAAGGCAAGCAGGAAGCAGTTCTTACGGCCAAATAAAAGCTACGGTTGGAAAATGCCCGGAGAATAAACCACCCTCTTGTATGGTTCACTTCAGTCAGAATTAAAAAACCACATATGGGCCAGTGAGGAAGAAGTTTTAGCTCAGGTTTTTGCCACAACAAGTTTGCTGAGCTCGTATTCTCTTGGTCCAGAACGTGTCACCAGCGTGACGCTTAGTGTTGTTTAGTTGTTATTTTTTAGTTAAGAAGCATCTTCTATACAAAGATTAAATTAGCAGTTAATGGAGAAATTATTATGCTCCCTTAACAGATGACAGGAGAGAAGCTGGCCAGCTGCACACTGCTCTTGAGATCGCTGGAAGCTCTGCAAACAGCGCAGTTCATTACCTGTAGGCTATTACGCTTATTCTCATTGACAGGTAAGAAAACTGTTTGCTCTCCAAAGCAAGTCACCCCAGTACTCCCTGTTTCAACCTACAGTTCAAAGAAAATAGATAGATAATTCTGACCCTATGATCTACGCAGCGCTAGGAAGCGATCCAGCTCCGCTAACCAAACACCTCCTGCGTCCCTGGCTCTTCACAGACTGTACACGGAGCCTCCTACGGCTATACTCTGAACTCGGTATGTCGGACTAGTACACAGAACCCCGGCCTCATTCCCTGAAAACAAAAGCAAATCCCAAAGCAGTGGCGAGTCTGGGGGAAGAAGTGGAGGCAGGGGGCTGCTCTTTTGTCTGACACACCACGACAAAGCTTCGTGCGGTTACTTCATGTGTGTCAGGGGCCTGACTCTCCACTGCTTTACCCTTCTTTCAGACCAGCGTGGCCAATTAAGCGAGGGTTGAATCAGGCCCCTCGTATATAAATGGATCATTTGAAGTTATACACGTTACTTTACATGGAAAAAATTCAAGCTTTTAAAAAATGGGCATATAAAGAGACATTTAAAATGCGCACGCGCGCACACACGCGAGCCAGTTTTACTTTGCACTGCCTGTTCAGTAGAATAGATAGCCTGTTCTCTGCCTCTCTTTTAACTGCAAACCTTATACTAGCTGTGTATGTTTTGGACCTTTTCCCATCCTACCATGATTTCCTGTCTGAGTCTGCAGCCCATGGCAACAGCAGAAAATTGGAGTGCAGGGTTTGCAGATGGTGGTAGGCCAAATGCCCTGTGCCAATTTAGTATCTTCTTCCATAACATGTGCATTATCTAAGTCTTGGCTATACGGCAAGAGTTACCTTCATGCTAATAAATTATATTCATCTTAATTTATAAATTGTGCTTGCCTTAGGGAAGCTCTGGCCTTCTGCAGGGAACATAAAAAACCCACAATCACGCAGCCTTGCATATACATCATCATACCGTAAAAAGAAAATTATATTCTGAACTGCTGTCAAGGTAGAAGAAAATTCACACAGTTTTACCACTCAATTCCAGCAGGTCACAGGTCACTACAACTGTTTAAAGACAACGCAAAACAGTCCCCTCCCCAAATTTCTTGCTATGCAGCGCAAACATCATCCCACAAAATAACCTATGACCAAAGCAGCATTTCCACATGCCCACAACAAAAATCCGAGACCTAAGATTCGATACACAGGAAAAAGGTGCCAGAAACAATTCCAGGGTTGCTTTCCATCGGGAAATGTAGTGTTAAACACGAATCGTCCCTGAGTGGTTTTAATAAGAGACTCTGCATCTGGCATTGCCCTGAGAGAATGGGGCCAGAGGGGGGTAGTGGGGGGAAGGACATGCTTTTTTCAAGGAATAATATTAACAAGAACACACATGATCGTGTGTTCACCCGCATCACGCTCACCGGCGCAGCTACAGAACTGCCTCAGTGTGCAGATGCTTTAAATCCCTCCTGCCCCCCGCACACGCGACAGGACCATCCAGGTTTCTCACGGAATGAACGGTCACCATCAAAGCTTCTCCCACCTCGAGGTGTAAAGCCCTGAAGTTTATTACAAAGTACTAAAACAAAACTACTTCAGACAAACACGTGGCCTCAATCCAAGTGATTTCAGCGGAACAGCCCAGGCAACTGCTTCAGAAAGAATCAAGTCTTTTCTGATAAGCAAAATCATTCCTTTGCTGTTCTAAGGAATCACAGACTAAAATCCATCAGCCATGACTTTATAGAACAATGAAACACTCTGGTCTCTCAGCACTGGTAAATAAACGCACCGTACTTTTCCCCTTCCAGCCTAGTTCACAACTCTGATCCATTTTCTTGACTTTCTGCCTTTCTCTTCTTTTACCTACACCACACCAGGTAGAAGCATTATTCAGAACTAAGAGATTCACAAACCCTTTCTGGATACCGAACAAAACCCCATTAAAGCTTAAGGAAATTATTCCTTTGGCTCCACCAAGATTGAACTTTAAGGTAAGCGGCACTTCTTGCATGGATTCTGAGCTTCCCTTCAGGAGCAGTTCATTGACAGCAATTCTGACAAATTTCCTACTTGATGATCTTACTGTCATCATCCTCAAGTATCTTAAAGTTCAAACAAAACTGATACTCACTCAAGCCAAAACGTCCACGTATACTGCCAAAGCATAAAAGCATGGTTCATAACACTTCTTGGGAGGGGGGGGAGGGGGGCCACAGACAAGGTTTAGGTGTCTTTAAATATAGACAGTAGAATAAAATGGTTTATTAAAACCATCTAATAAAGACATCATGCCTTGGTTGCCTACTATTACAGTTTTCCGTCTTATTCCCCCCCCCCCAAGTTAAAGAGCAATGAAGCTGGGGAAG
>VZTL01060236.1:0-23386 GCA_013400535.1 Scopus umbretta
TATTAAGTGGTTAAAGTGTATAAAGTTGGTATAAAAATGGTTAAAAGTGGTTGGATATTAATAGGAAATAATTTGGAATTGCTTAATTTCATTTCTGATAAATGAACTCTCTCTACAGGCAGTAGTAGCATGTTGTGAGAGGAAAGAAACACTGTCCTCACCTGGGTGAAATGGAGGTATCTTAGTTTTACAACCTTTTGACATCAAGGAGGCAGCGCTGTGGATCTGTATCACAATAACCAGTTACAGAGAAGAATATTTTCATGTTGCTCAACATTGCCCCTTAAATATGGTGTTCAGAGCCTCATTAATTATGCTTAGAAGTTAAGAATTTGGCCCTAAAGATTTGTCGTGACTTTAATCTTACGTGTTGCATTAGAGCTTTATTAAGGTTTTAAGTGATTTTAAGTGCATGCCTTAAGTCTTTAAAGCAGCTTAGTGAGGTTTTTTAACATTTCCTTTAGAAACCAGGGAAATAAAATGAAAAAAGCCATGATTAATGTAATGTTGATTTTCCTTGCCCCAAAGAACTTACAAATATCTTATATGTTTATGCAATACAATGCAGTCTTTGACACTAGTTAGTTATTTTGATCCGATAAAAAAGCAGCGATATTTGTGATTGTATTCTAAGGTCCTCCAAATATTTTACCGCTGGTAACCTTCCCCTCTTCCAAATCCTTGCCTTCCAGGAAAATAGTGATTCCTTTACTGTGTTACAAAACAGAATTGTAGTACTCAAACATATTTGGATTCACAGACCTCACAGGCTGTAGGAGCAAAATACATCATTTCAGTTATGTATACAGAAGCCAAAAGGTGTCTTTTCATTCTTCAAGTTCAGCTACCAAGACAGTTCTTGGCAGTGTAGATGCTATTACACGGATCACACGTCTCATCTTTTCCAAGCTATCTTACAGCATGACCACTCCTCCAACCAAAGTTGTTTATTGTAGTAAGGGAGTTACTTTCTCCACTTCTCTCTCCTTTTACTATATAACTGAGAGCTACTACCAACTTTCTCACTCGTGTTCTTACTTGAGTGTGGCATTTCCCTCACCTCTAACTTCCAAAACTTATACACAGACTAATGTCACTTCATGCAAAAGTTTACCCTACCTTTGTCATCTTTATTAATTTGATTATATTAACTCATCTTTCTGAATCCCTGCACTGGTTTTCTATTTGAAGTAACAGCAGGCTTCTTGTGACTAAGTTAAAAATGCTGTATAACTCCAGCCTTCATAATTCACTTCCATACCTTCTTCAGTTCTCACTCCTATTCACAGTAACTCTACGGCCTTACTGGGCTTATAGCTAAAGTCCTTACTCTCTGTATTAAGTAACTGTAAGAGCTATCAGTGATTCATCTGTAGAAGGTCAAGCTGACAGTAATTTTAATTATATATCAATTATTTGGTGGTGTTCTTCATTCACTGTTCTTTGTGTGCTTGTTTGCCTTTGGTGTGTTATCTATTTGGGCAAAGGTTTTGCAATTGTTTTGAAAATGATGGCCATTAACACAAATAAGCATGAGCTAATGATCTGCATATAGAATTATATTATTGATTTTTTTTGGGATAGGTGATTACTTTCCTGCACACAGGCAGTTTGAATGCCTAAATTTTCAAAGAATGGCTCTTAGGCTGATAAAAGCAGAAACCGGAGATGTTGTTCAGGATAACAGAAGGGGAAAGATGATTGCAGACTCCCTGATGAACAGTTCTCCCTTGCCTGCATCACTATCTGCTGTATACCTGATTAAAGCCTTTTTAGTGTTAAACTACAGTGTGAAGTCTTTTGTGTCTTCATCAGTTTTTGGAAAGGAAAAGCAGAGTACAACATATACTACCCTTTCATAGGATGTACAAGAAATGGCCGAGAGATGACTGATCTCTCTATCTGACCATTATGAGTATAATTCATTCCGGCTTGGAGACATGCTTTCTCCAGCTTTATCAAACATATGCATGGATCAGTAGGTCCCAGAAGTGCATTATCACTTAATAATATTGAATAATACATTGTTTAGTTTAGTAAGGCTTTCTAGCATTATCTCATTAATATTAATTGTTCTTAATTGTTCACTTTCTCATTATTTCTCCTTCTATCTCTTTTTCTCTCTCTTGAAAAATAATCTAAGGGAATTAAATGAAAGTGGAATTCAGTAGATAATCCTCAATCTGTTGCAGAAGGCAGATATTTGTTTAGATCTGAAGATATCTTACTACAGATTAACAAAAGCTTCATATGACCAGAACAAGCTATTTGTGTTACACAATATAACATTGAATCACTGTTGAAAGAAAACATTCATTTTCTCATATCACCCACTGTTTTCCAGGGAGTTCTGTCAGAAGGTTATTTTGAGTATGCATGAGATCCTCTTTAAAATGCATTTCTCATCCATGTATAGAATCATAGGTATTTTTCTGTAGAACATGGAGCATTCAAAAAGCTTAAGATGTTAAGTAGCTCAGAAAAAAAGCTAACCTTTCGTCTCAAGGGTTCACACCAAAGTCCAAGATGACATTCAGTAAGAAATACAATTTCATACATGATTACCTGCATCATCTGGAAAGAGCTAATGCAAACATAAAAAGTAGATATCCTCTTCTCATTCCATTTCTTCCAAATGCTCATTATTATTCTTCATCCTTTTAAATAGGGGTTTTTTTTTTGTATATTGATGTTTTATTTCTAGTAATTATCTGTATATGTTGGCTTAGGTTTTGTAAAAATGCTATTTCTTTAATGTTTTGCTGGCTGTCTCAGAACAGATGAAAGTTCTATCTTGTAAGAGTAATATTTAGTTTCATATACAATGGCCAGATTTCACAGCTAGGCCTACGCATTGTGTTGTACTTTACTGAATATGTGTGAAAATGTCCTGCCACTAAATCTGAAAAAATAGAACTGATCCTGTAGATAAGAAAATCTGACTTACACATTAGTGATTTTCTTCCTTAATGATAATAATTTGTTGCATTGAGATTCTTGTAGAAATTACTGAAGTTCTATTACCTGCTATCACTTTGCAGTAATCATAATGTAATGATTACTCTGGGTCACATCAGCTATGTATTGTGCCATGTATTTTGCATCTGGCAGATGCCAATAGCAGAGGCTAAGAGCAAAAGATCAGGGTGGGAATATAACGATGCTTCCCTGGTAAAATCTCTCTGCTTCCAGAAACATGCAGCTAGAGATTTCCTGTAATGAAATGTTACCACCGAGTTTAATGGACTTTGAAGTATTTTTCTTCTTTTTGAATCTATATAAATCTCTGAGTTCTGCATTAGCTCACTGATTAGAAAGAAAAGCATTGTCATAAGTTTTCAGGCAACCAATGATAATTTCATTAGGTGCTCTATGCTCTTTATATAAGAGAAAACAAGTAATGCTTCTGTACCTAACTTTTTCCACGTTGCTTAGGCCATCACATGAAAAAGCGTTATGCAGCTGAGGTGGTCATTTACATGGGAAGGTGTTTGCTACATTTCTCTTCTGCTTATGCAGTCACTGGTGGTTTTCAGCAACATTAAAGCCTCCTTTTTTTGACAGTAGTTGTGTTAAAAATATTACACAGTTATATAAATAAGAGGATATCACTGTGTGTGACTGAATACCCAGTATTCAGTCTGACAAGACTCGCATATTAATTTCCTGCCACAACTATACAAATACCCCAGATTCACACTAGATGTAATCCTCACTGTTCTCAATAGCTTTCTTCAGCTTACCACCTTCGCCCCTCTTTTACCTCAGTTTGTCTCAGCCAGTTGGCAGGTGCTGGGACTTGTGAAAATATGTACCCACTATCTCCCTCTTCCCACTCTTTTCTCATATGGATGAAGAAAAATATATAGATTTTTGTAAATTTCTCACATCAAAGGAGATGGTTACACATTCTGATATAAATGAATTTCTAACCACCTCATATGACAAGTTTAAAAGCAAGTAATATTTTCTTTTTTACAAAGATAAAATTAAATGCTATTTTCTGGCTTAGTGCAAAGCTGAATTTCTTCTTAATTGGAAGAATCAAACAAGCAGATTACTTCTGGACATCACAAATAGAAAACTGGATCCAATTCAAACAGCAGCAAAGCTCCCACTTACTGCACCTGAGCTCTTCTGGACCAGGAGTTCACCTAAATAAAATCCCTGTAAAGACAGTACACGTCTGTAGGTGTACACACTAGGTGAATTCAGACTCTCATGGCATGCTTTTTATTAGCGTCATGACTGTTTGGGCCATGACCCAGTATCAAAAGGAAACATGCAATGAATGTTAAATTTTAAGTCACCAGAAGTAACTTATCATATTGAGTCTAAAAAAATCAGTGCATTTAGAATGGACACTTTATGCTGTTCATTTCTCATCTCTCCTTTAGCCATAACAGCTCTTCACCCTGTTTTTTGTGCTTTGGATATATTCACTAGCGGGAACTGTAGTCCCTAATTTCATTAGTGATCAACAAGTTTGTTTTTAGTCTCGTTCTATGAAATAGGCTCTTCCTTACCTAATAATAATTATAGTTACCTGACTATGGTGATGGACTTTTTTTTTTTCTGCAGTTTATGATTCTTTTCTGGTACTTTCTGCAGTCTTTTTACTCATCATATAATGAATGTATCTTGGTCTAAGTAAACAGCCTCCACCTTTGAGCCCAGAAGCATACCTCTACTTCCAGTGAAGTTTCCCGGACGTCTATTTCTATGATCAGTTGTCTTATCTTTTCTAAAAAGAGATAAATAAACATGTCTCTCTCTCTCATTTACTGCCACAAAGTCTCCCTTGTTCTTGTTCAGAACTTACATTCACAGAAAAGAAGCTCTGTTCTTGAATGGAGAAATTCCTTTATGTCTGAGGGCCAGGACAAGACCTATGTGCTACTTAAGATCAATTTACATTACAGTCTGTGGGCTGAAGTGGACTGCAAAGTTTAAGCTGATCTTCTGTACAGAATAAAAAAGAAGGAATGAAGGAGAAAAGTCTTTAGAAGTATTGTAAATCAGTTAACTGCAATGTAGGTTGAGAGCTTTCTTCAAAAAGTAAAAGCATTATGCAGTGTAAGAAACACTTCTTGAAGATTCTGACTGAGTTATAATTTAACTTTGGGTTATTTCCCAGTTCTTATTTATGAACACATAACTACCTGTAATAATTTATACTATATAGGTCCTGGCTTTTCCCTCAGCAACAGACTTCAGTGGGTCAGGAATTATTGAGAAGATAAAACTAGGCCCATCATGTGAGGAGATTCCTAAAACTGCTGAGAATTTCAGCATTAGGTGTAGGATAAGATGTTGATTTCTTAGTAGACATAACTGGAAAATGAGCAATCAAACCTTACCACCTGTTTTAAAGACAATTTATACTGTAGTAAATGTCTATTAAAAAAGTACAACACTAGATAGGCTATGAAGCATGAAAATTAAAAAACCCACTTCAGTTCTAACATCCCTATGACAATCATTTTTTTAATGTGTATATTTTCTAAACCCAAATTCATCTTAAGCAAGCCCCCAGCTAGCACTGTGTTCTTCATTGCCGTTCTCACATAAATCTCTTTTTCTGTATAAGACTGTGGGTGGGGCTGCAGGTACAATAGTTTGTAAAGCAGCAGTTCAGACTGTACCAACGAAGCAGAGAACCACAGTACATTCTAGTTATTCTGTTGAATGTTTTAAAAAAATCTAATTATCACCCTAATAGAATCTTTGTATCTAGGAACATATAGAACTTTTATAGCTAGTGTGGCTGAATGTAACAAAGGAAAGGCTACAGGGTACTGAGCTAGCTTCAAATGAGCTAGTGCATCTCCACATTGCAGGACAGTGCCAGGCAGATGTATTGACCTTAAAACTGCCTCTGCTTTGGAGCTTACTTGAAGGTATCTCTACAAGGCACTATACTGATCAGTACAGGTATACTCTAAGCTGGTGTAAGAGGCAGAATATGGAAAAAAAATCAACCTTCCTATAAGCATGTGCATCTGTTATTGCTCACCTGTGTCTAATGCCTTATCTGATCCTTTAATCATACTTTCAGTTCACAATTCCGTTCTTTGTTGGAGAAAGTGGTGGTCATTACTTACATATATAAGAATTTAACTGTACTGGGACTGAGACTTGGAATGAGTTTCCTTTGACCAGACATTTACTCTTTTTCCCTTCATCTGCTCACTCTTATCAGAGTCTTTTTCCCTTTAAAATTTTTGTGCAACTGTTACAGAATTTCTTGGCATATGCCAACAGAGTAAATGTAACATAAAGAGGAAAACAATGCGATCACAATCCGAATCAAGAAGATATTTTTTCTAGATCAGCACTAATCAAGAATAGTTTAAACTTGAGACCCCAAAGCATGATTTGGATGGCCATGAAGAAGACATATAATATGAATCATATGGGAAATACTACATTAAAAAAGTAGATTCATTTCCTAAGCTATTTTTGGTGTTGTTAGTTTCTATAGTTTTTTATTAACAAGTTTTATTTCTCAGATTTTCAAGGATTCAAAATTTCTGATAGGCTTTCTAACATCATTTTGCATATTCATTAGAGTATTTTGGAACACATGAATTTTGGCATGCAGGGGTTGTTAGGTGATATAGTCCCTAAAGCAGAAGTTAGTTAAAGGGCTTAATCCACATCTCCAAATCATTATATGCTTGCAAGTAGGGAAACAGTGTCTGTAATCTTTTTTGCCCCATCAAATTATTACTAATGAGATAGTGAGAATTTTACTTAATTGTTCAAATCTACTTTATATCAGTATTTTTGTAATCTTTTTATTGCAATAATAGTTATTCCGAGTATGTATCCCAGCATTACAGCTGATAGCAGTCAGGAATGCAGCATGGCTATGAAAAACTCTAAGACAGCCTCACCCTCCTTGCTACCCCTGAAATGTTCAAGGAGAGTGCAGGTCCTGTGACCATGCAGCCTCAGCTCTGCTGAATCAAACACTGTAGTGTATAGGCCAGTCAGCACTAAATATTCAGTTTCATAATATCATAGACAACAATAAAGTCATCAGTCATCATTTAACAGCACCTAGATTCACATCTTCCATCATGGCACTTTAAAAGGGACCGTTCCTTGTTAGTTGAGAAATTGTCTCTTGCTGAACAACATCTTACTCCAGTAATGCTCCAAGTGACTTCAATGGGACCTCTGGCTTAATATTAGCGCTATACACTGTGTGAAAGTATTGGAAGCTGCTGTATGAATAACTACAGCTGCAGGATTAATACCAAACCGACGTTAGCAACTTTTATGGTAATTCTAAATGACTGTTCAGCTCAGGGACATTCATGCCCTTTTTAATCATTGTTATTATACCACTTACCACACAGTACAAGAACCCAACTAACACTGCTAGTGCTTTAGGAGAAAAAAACAATTTTATCTACTCCCATGTCCAGTAATTTACTAGTAAAAATACATATATTCACATATGCACCAAACTATTCTGGTGCTAAAATGATTGCTTTATTTATGCTTTTACTGATCAGTCTTGACAGTTTTCAGTTTTAGGTATCTAGCTGCAGCATAGAAACATTGCTATGACACTGCTTGGGCACTAAGGGGTAAAAAAATAAAAGTAGCTAGTGTCCAGCATTTCACGTCTGGACATTACTTTGTGCTGTGTTCGTGTGCTTTGCAGACAGTTTGTTAAAGCTAAGGACTATGCAAAAATAACTAATAAACCTATATGTAGTATGCAGAGTATAGCTTCAAATCTATTTGAAACTTTGCTGGTGAGTGAGCCCATACATTACATATAATGTGTTAATTACCTATTATATGTTCAATAAATGTAATCAAATAAGTAGTTCAAATTAAACCCCATATTGAGGTATGCAAATATTAAACTATTTTATTTACATTTTAAAGTGTTTCTAAACCCCAAGATTTTGATGCACAGTTTTCAGAAATTTGGAGTTTGGTTTGACTTATTCTCACTGAAACACAGCTTCAGTCAATATGATGGACTGCACAATGTTGTTACGCTGGTCTGGGTGATAAGATGATCAGGGAACTTTATGCAAGAAGTTTGCAGTACAGTTATGAACATCAAGAAGCAAATTGGAAGAAAGCACAAGTGTGCACAATTGTCAGGATATACTCTGTGCATGTAATAAAATTAACGCATAAAATTATTGTAAAGGTAAAATACTGCAGTGCTATAAATATGACATTTGTTCAGAATTCATTCAAATCATGGTTTGCTGAAGTCAATGCCAGAATTTTAGTTACTTCTATTAATGCCTGAATGATGCCTTAACTTTTATTTTCTTTCTCTAATCTTCTAAATATCAACAACTGTGCAACAATTAATTTCTCTATATAATATTTTTTTGTATTAATAGGGGAAAAGCTTCTGCACAATCTTGCTAATCAATTTCTATATGTTCAATTAGTTTGATCAGATTCTGCAAATACTTGAACTTTTGTGTGTTAGATTGGTGTCAACACATTAATTTACATGTATAACATGGAGGACATATGTTAGTGTTCAGTTGCATTGGCCTTTAAGAATTTTAGTGTCCAAGACAAGTGACACATAATACAATGACATTTCTGTCCTTCAAAAGTGTTTGATGAGTTTTAACAAAGAAAAACTTTCATCCTGGCTATAAATAAATGGTATCTAAGTTCAACTTTTGTAACTCTGCCTTGGTCCATGAGCTTCCAAAATTAATAGTAAGGTTTCTTCCACAACAAAAGAAAAGTGTCCTGATTATCAGAATTAAAATCATATTTGCATGTTGACTGATTTAAAATATTTTGTAAAGCACTAAGGATAATTTTTCTCTTTACTTGTAGCTTTTTAATATTGTTTCTCTGTCTACTATTTATTCTTCAAAATTATGAGGTCAGGAACCTGTCAGAGGAAACCATCTTGGTTATCAGACGGCTATGAACAGAAAACATAACCTTGTGCTAAGAGAAAACTTTAATTTGCATTGTGAAGAGTTTATTTTAAAGTTTATGAAATAATCGTGGTGAAATTCCTTTCAGGCTATGTTACTCTGAAAGATGAGTGAAAAGAAGGAAGTGTGTTAAAATAAATATTTGGGATTGTTTTAGCAGAATTTTTATGTCAAAATAATCTGAGACCCTGTGTTCATGAAATCCTGTAAAAGCTCATTTTTCCATTTCTGTATTCACATAGTAATCATAAATGATTCTGTAAGAATCAGACATACCTTACACCTGTCTTACTCCCAATAACAAAGTATCCCTTGTGGTAGACTCACCAACTTTTATTTAACTTTCTACTCCATTTTCAACCATTTTCAGTTTCTTTTCACAGGAATTTTTCACAAAGTCCTTTTTGTATGAAGAAAGTTACTGTAAAACCCTGCAACTTCTAATTTCCCTGGCAAATAATTGTGGCCTTTTATTTTCCTTAGAACTAAAATCCTACCACTGTAGCTACAAAGTCTAATTTTTCTTAAACAAGCAAACAAAAAAGCAAACAGAAAGAACCCACTTTTTAGTATGGTAGCGTCCAGGTAAAAGGAGAGGAGAAGAAAGAAGATAGATTTGAACGAGGAGCCTGTATGAATGCAGCATTAATAGTAGAAAAGAGAGTGGGCACTAACTTTTCTAGTGTATCAATGGCAACACGGTTTATGCAGCTGTGAGGAAAAGCCTATTACCACTTGAAAGGCCAGGTACTTTGCAGTGCAGTGCTACATTCTCATCTAACCTGTTAAATGCACAGTCCACAAATTTTTGCAAGAATATCTGGTTCAGCGTAATGCTTGGCACTGCAGCAATACTCACTCCCCCCCTCCACTTTCCACTCATCCACATATAAACTCCTCTTCCTCTGCTCTTAAGATTTTTACCTCTTACATTTACGTATACAATCCACATATGCAGCATGCACAGGTTGTCTTCAAACAGTACATGAGTCAGGGGGCTGGTGGTAAATGCTATTGTAAACATTCATCTCATATGATCCGCACACACTATCACAATTACATCCCATTGCTTGTTCCATCGGCATTAAAAACATTTCAGTAACTGGGAAACGCAGGCAGCACCTCGCCGCCTGCCTCGGGAGGGTTGTGCAGAGATCTGCATCTCTGTCCTTGGTCCTACACCCTTGCACTGGCTCCTTACAGATGGAGCGAACATGGGGCGCTTCGGAGCCCGGAGCCCCGGCACAGCCATGATGTGGCTGCTTAGGTGAAAACAAGCATGAATGCACTGACATTCTGCCTACAAAACACAGCTGTATTATAACTCCATGCACTGTAGCAAACAATAATTCAGAGATAAAAGGTTTCATTAATACGGCATCAAATTCTATGAAACACCCGGCATGTACCACCATCATACACACCCGCTGCTTACCCTCCCTGTCCATTTCAGAGCGACAACAATTGTAAGAGAAATAAAACATTGTAAGATCTCAGCTGCAAGGAGATAGATGAATGTAATGCCACTATCCAAACCTCCAGCATTCTCACCACAGCTCTGCAAATTTGCAAATAGATTCTTCACCCCCCAGTTATNAGACACTCACAGAATAAAATCAGTCAAGGAAAGAAGAAACACATACACATGCACACATTTACAGAACCACTCACACACATGCAACAAAATCTGATAAAGCAATAGAAAGAGTAAATAAGAGGGAAAAAAAAGAAAAGAAAGAATAAAGCAATGGAGCTTCTGCCTGAACGCAGATTAACTCTGAGGTCAAAGTGGAAATGATGCACTCTGCTGCAGCACAGATTAACACATGCGTGGTGTCAGCCAGGGTGCTTTTTAACCTTTGATTACACATATGCAAGCAGCCTGGGTTTTCATTTTGGAGGCGAGAAGGATTTGGCAGGCATAAAAAAGGAGGTTGGAAGGAAAAGCTTGCCCTGTGCTGCTGAGCATCCTCATTTTTCTAAACAGCCTGGAAATCGTGATTGCAAAGGGAAAAAAAATGAAAGGGTGGATGGGGGAGTGGAAAAGGGAGGGATGGTTGTTGCTAAGTAACTCAGGAAATGGGGAAAGCAGCATTGGTGGAGTCAGTATGAATGAGGTGATTTAGTGTGTGATAGGATTAGGGGGAATAGGCACAGTTTTTATCTCCCCTCCCCCTGATAAAATCAGGCTACACAGACACAGGAAATGCTTCCTGGCCAGAGGGGAAGCACTAGATGGCTATAAAAGCTGGACCTTGCCAAATTTTAGAACAAGAATCCCAAGTTCCATTGCCGAAAAATGCAATTTAGTAGCTACTAGTGGAGTAAAAAAGTCAGGGAATCTCATTATTTCACAAAGTAAGAGCACCTCAGTCTAAAATAGGTACTTGGACCATGACCTACAATAACAAATTTTTTTCACTCCCTCATTTTTTCTGCCTAAAACCAAAACAAATATACACAGCATCAAAACTCATCTTTATAAAACTCACAGGATAAATAATAAAAAAAATTCTTGTAAACAACACTAAATGGAGACAAAGTTAAATGCTCTGAATAGAATAAAAAAAATCAAAATTTCCCTCTGGGCTGAGTTTAGTCTGAACCAAATTCGACACTTTGATCCTGCTTATACCTGCCAATGCTCAGGCCAATCTGGTAATTTCCAATGTCCAGATGGAGAATGAAATTTATCATCAAAAATAGATAGTTACAGCAGTTGCTGTCCCAGATTCTCAAAAAACATAGATCCAGTCTTCAGCCATCAAGCTTTTTTTTTGTTTGTTTTGTTTCCAAACACAATGTATTTAACTACAACAATAAGTGATAGATCAATGTTATTAGTTGAATGAAATACATCTTGGCCCCTGGATAGTTCTGTGGCAACTTGAGCCCATATCTAACACAGTCACTGTATTTTTATCAGTGTTTCCAAACAAAGTAAAAAGTTATGAACCTGGTTCTGAATATCTCCAGTCAATGGTCCTATTCTTAATTAAGTCACTTCACCAATTTGTGAAATACAGCCATTTCAGAGATAAAAAGCTATAAAATATTCCAAATGGTCCCCCCGTATCTCTCTCAGTGTGTGTGTGTATGTGTATATATATGCATGTATGGATATTCAAATGTCAATGTTTGCTTGTGGTTCACTTCATTACCTGTGAACGTGAAACTTTTGTGATTTTTATCATAGAATCACAGAATGGTTTGGGTTGGAAGGGACCTTAAAGATCACCTAGTTCCAACCCCCCTGCCTTTGGCAGGGACACCTTCTACTAGATCAGGTTGCTCAAAGCCCCATCCAGCCTGGCATTGAACACTTCCAGGGAGGGGGCATCCACAACTTCTCTGAGCAACCTGTTCCAGTGCCTCATCACCCTCATAGTGAAGAATTTATTCCTTATATCTAATCTAAATTTACCCTCTTTCAGTTTAAAGCTGTTTCAGTTTAAAACCATTACCCCTTTTCCTACCACTGCATGCTCTTGTCAAAAGCTTATTGGTTTAATCTCTCTTATCAGTTATCAAAACATTTCTTTGAAAGTTAACAATGCTGTATATATTTTGATGAGGGAATCAAAATTGTTGATAGCTAAGAATTTGAACTGTGCAAATAGTTAATGTCTTAGCTACAGCAACTATGACTGCTGTAACAGGGAATATCAGCTTTACACTGCACTTTATTTACTGAAATTTGTCCCACAGCAAAATGTTTCACATCCTTCTTGTCTGAAAATAGTTCCTGGACTTCCTACAAAGTTGTTATGCAGTTTCACTCCAGAGGTTCAGCTCATTATTCTTGTTGAGAGAAGCAGGGGGTCTGCAACAGAAGAAAAACCTGCTGGTGCCAAATCTTAAGAGTTTTGTTCCAGGCTTCCCATCACATAGAGGGTAATTCAAAAGGAGTTAGATACTGCAGTACTAATCCCTGACCATGTAGAGTTGATTAAGATGTACAGAGACATAGCCCATTGATATTATTCCTGTAGGTATTTTATTAGCTGTATCTTTTAGTCACATTGTTAATTGGTTATCAATGGGTTTTGATGGACAAGCATACACTGAAGATTGTGTAGACTGTTCCGCATATTGAAACTTACATCGTCATTTTATGATGAATTTTTCATCTCAGATGCATCTACTTTATTTTCAGATGTGTGCAATTGACATTTAGGCACCAACTTAGGTAGTAGGGACTAGGGTCTTTGGCCTCCGATACAGTCAATGGACCACACAAAGACCAAGTCAGGTTTTTCAGTGCTCCTAGATAGCAGATGTCAGAACTAACATTATTTAGATATCAAAATACCTGACCACAATACAAAAAACTTATCCACCAATAATCAAGCAATAACAATTTTGGCTGTAAGAAATTTCAAATGCAAAATTGTCCTTGCAGTCCTTTGCAACAATGGCCTGAAGGAAGAGAAAGCAAACCCAAGTTTTGTGCTTAAAGCATTTCAATATTATAATTTCTCATTGTGATGATAACCTTTGCTGGGAAAAAAATGTGTTTATTTGTAGCAGATATAACTGCTGCAGAACACAAAAATGTAATAGGCTGTTTTCTATTTGAACACATGTTGTCTTTGAAGCACAGGGTTCTGGTTTTTGTGCCCACAAGCTTAAATCAGATGGTGATGTTTTAGAATTCCATCATAATAAATGATCACAAAGGATCAAAATTACATGCTGACACTGCCTAGTGTGAAATGTTTTCCTGACACCTTTTGTATGCTAAACAAATCCCACATAGTAATTTGCCCCTGAGAACCAATATGGTATCTTTACAACTTGAAGTTTTTTTATGGAAAAAATGTCTTACGAAGAATAATTAAAGACAGAAATGATTGTTCCAGAAATATGTGTTCTAGATCAGACCAGAAAAATATTCACAAGAGTTTCTTAATGTACTTTGGCAGACAGCTTGTCCATTTATAAGGAGGTTCTCTGCTCCCATTGATTTCCCTAGGTGTCTGTATCATTAAGCCCAAAGGAAACATGGCTCTTCCTGACTCTAAAATTATTTTTTCCTGTGTATCAAATATTACATCATACATTAACAAAGAAGACAAAATCTATATGTGAAAAAGCAAATACAAAAATGAAAGTATTATAAGAGATAAAGTAAAAAAAAAAAAAAAAGACACCGTCAATGTCAATATATTGCCAAGTCATCCACAGAAAAGATTACTTTAGGAAAAAAAAAAATCCCCAAAAATAAAATGCTAATTGCACTCTCAAATGGCATAAGATTTGGGTAAGAGGTAACTGGGTTTTATGGGTCGTGTTAAGGATGGTTTCTTAAAGGCAAAAGAAAGAAACATCTAGGTAGCTAAATTGTCTAGGGATGATTTAGGAGACTGTTAATTACATATCAAGTAATGTTGTGGTGCTTAGAAAAATACATTAAATATTTCAAATTATTTTTATCTGGAAATAAAATATCCTACTTATAAAAAAGAGCCTTGTGAACTGCATGACTCCACATATTTTACAAAAATAACTTGTTTAAAGCTGTATATAAATATATATATTTTATAGTAGTTGTAATAACATTGATAACATTTTGGTTTCCTCCAAGATCCTCCTAGAACATTCTAGCCTCCGGGAAATATATCAATACTGAATTCCTGAGGAAAATAGCATCCAGTATAAAGCATTTCTTAGATGGAATTCTAGGATTTAATATACTCTTACTTTTCCTGTAGCCTATCTTCTAATATGTTTTCTGCTCATCAGTAATGGTATAAATGTATATTAAAAAATGGAAACAACTAAAAATTAATCTTCCAAAACTCCTAGAAGAAAGGTAGCTCATGTTTTTGTACATTTATTAGTGCACATATGTGTTTGTGGTTGTGTATGGGATGGTGTGTGTATTTTCCTATTAGCTTATTAGTTTACTATCTCACTGATAAAGAAAATTGTGTACTAGAGCAGGAACTGCCAGGTCTGACTACTTACTGCCAAGTCAAGGGACTGTGGGTGGGCATTTAATTTAGAAGACCTAGACGTCTAGTTCTCTTTTAATTAGTGTGCACAAAATACAGATACTTTGTGAAGGAGTGGTGTGGAGGTGGAGGTGGACTGAATAAAGAGTACTTTCTTTAGTGCTATACTAAAATCATAGTTTAGAGATGATTATTGACTTCTTAATGGTCAGGAAATGTGGGCCTTTCAAAGAGTTTTTTAATCAAGTCTGACTGAACATTATGGCAACTGCATGAATTTATACATTCATATCAGTACTAAGCAGATGAACTCAAAACTCCAATGTATCATGCATCTAAATACAGATCTGTTTATTTTGGCATATGTAACTTACATCTAATTATTTATTGTTATATAACTAAAATATAACTAAAAATAATCACTTCTTAATATTGAATCTCACTGCTACTTTTCCTTGGTAAATATCAAATGAAGGAGTCAGACAAATTGCATATCATTGTGTAGAATATGGATATTTTAGATTGGCAAAGTAGGACTCCAGATGGATTTTTTTATTTAACTGAAAAAATATCATTTAAGCATTGTTTCAGTGTTATTTATTAGAATTAAGATGATTCACTTGAGCTGTCAGAATACAAGAAAAAGTAAGACTAAAAAGGCAAAAAAAAAATTATGTCAAGAAAGTCATCAGGCTGAATCCAGCTTCTTAGAGGATTCAACCTACTGCATTTTTAAAAAAGCCAAAATCTTGTGCTTCTTGGGAAATTATTTTTTAAAGAACTATTTTAGAGCTTAGCAATAAAAAAAGGGAATCCTTTCCTAAAATATGCATACAGTGGTATTTCAGGTTTTTATGCAAAGTGAACATTTTTTCAGAAAGATTTTTATTTAAACAGTTTCATCAGGTTTCTATTCCAAGCAATCACTTTCTGAGTATTTGACTTACAAGAAAAAATGCTGGTAGCCTAAATACAACCAAAACACAAACCCGAAATATTGTGTTTGTTTATATGCTTTGATCTTCCGCTAAAACAGTAAAGACAACAAGCTTTTGGCTAAGAGCTCTCTCACTGTACTTAGATTTACAAGCTCCTGCCAGCAACAGACTTAACAAATGCTGTTTTGTGCTGTAAACATCTAAGATTCTCTTATCGTAAAATCTTTCAGCTAACTGCATTCCCCATCTCCCTGCCACTGACCTGAGAAAGCTTTCTTATCCTGTAATACAATCTAGAGGACCCAGTTCCATTATGCTAATTCTTATGTGAAGAAATCGCCATACTAAGATACTTTCTAAGGAACACAACAATGGTTTCTGAACAGTTTTATTAATGCCTAAGAGAAGTCTCTGCTCCACAGGAGTTTCAAAAAAGTATGATTTGCAGGAGCCGTATATTGACATATATTCACATATATTACACTTTAGCAGGGTTTCTTGTGCACAGTATTTTGAGTGTATTTGTACTGTATAAAAAGCTTAGGCCAAAACCCTGTGTTCAAACTATGGCTTTCTCCCCATGCCTTGTGCTAAATCCCTAAGCTTAAGACCAGTGGCTTTTGAAAGTATCCCAGGAAGGCAGTCTCTGCTTCCTGTAGTCAAGAACCAAACTGAGGTGGAGAAGAGAATGCTAGAGTTGTCCTCCTCTCAGTCATGAGAGTAAAGAGTGAGGGATAGGAAACAGGCAGTGCTGTTGTCACTTCTGGGATGATGCCAGCATCTTTACCTGGAGGAATGACGGAACCCTATTCAAATAATATGTACTTTCAGTGGGACAAGTTTAGTTCAGTTGTTTCAAGTATGATTTTGATCAGTGGTCATTCAACCTACTTACATACTTCTTTTGGATGTTATCTTTCAGTACCTGCATTGCGTAAGTAAACTTGTAATTGCATATATCTCTGTTTAGCAAAGAAAGAGGGAAAAATATAATGTGTACAGAGGCAGCAATGAATACCAAAGGGAAAGACACATTAAAAATTTGAGGAAATAATTTTGAAAGGGTACTTTTCAATTACTATGTTCTGGTACGTGAATATATGTGTGTTGGAATGAAAACAAACAGGTATTCTTGAAATCATCTAAGATACAGCATATTTGATGGACCAATATGCTTGCAAATATATTTTCTTCTGTGTACACTCACAATGGGAAGAATTAATGTGGTCTGTAAATGATTTGTTAATCTTCTAAAGTACTGTATATATAACAGAGAGCTATCAACACTCAGTTATTTCATACTGCTAATCGCCAGTATACCATTATATTGAAAGCATTTGCTATCGCTCTATTTTATATTAAGGTATAGGTGAGTGAAAAACTGAAGAAAAGAGTCCTGAATTTTTTCTATAGTGGTTCAATTAAATCTTTTAATTTTCTTTAGAGTGTGATGTTTATGCTTTTGAAAATTAAAAATTTAATAATTTTCCTTATTTATTCTCACAAAAAAAATAGCACTCTTGAGGATGCTAAATCTCTTCATTTAAAGAAGAGATATTCATTATGCACTTCTACCTTATTATTTTTATTCCCAGATAAAGAATGAAAATTCTCATAGATCAGGACTACATGGTTCATTCATTTATTTGTTTTCCCCAATCTATAATGCAACAAGAACAAGATCAACACCAGATATGTGGTTTCCACATAATAAAAAGACTTCAGCTATTTTAAGAGTGATTACTTATAGAATTATAGAATCATTAAGGTTGGAAAAGACCTCTCAGGTCATCTAGCCCAACCGTCAAACCAACAACACCATGCCTACTAAACCAAGGCCCCAAGTGTCACATCCACACGTTTTTTGAACACCTCCAGGGATAGTGACCCCACCACCTCCCTGGGCAGCCTGTTCCAATGCCTCACCACTCTTCCAGTAAATAAATTTTTCCTAATATCCAATCTAAACCTCCCCTGGCACGACTTGAGGCCATTTTCTCTTGTCCTATCACTGGTTACTTGGTCAAAAAGACCAACACCCTCCTCACTNCACTGCTTGTTACCAGCTGCCAACTGGACTGAACTCCATTCACCACCACTCTCTGGGCACAGCCATCCAGACAGTTTCTAACCCAGCGAAGGGTGCACCTGTCCACACAGGTGCCGCTAGCTTCTCCAGGAGAATGCTGTGGGAGACACTGTCAAAGGCTTTACTAAAGTCCAGGTAGATAACATCCACAGCCTTTCCCTCGTCCACTAAGTGGGTTACCTTGTCATAGAAGGAGATCAGGTTGGTCAAGCAGGACCTGCCTTTCATGAACCCATGCTGACTGGGCCTGATCCCCTGGTTGTTGTGAATGTGCTCATTGACTGTACCCAAGATGAACCGTTCCATAATCTTCCCTGGCACTGAGGTCAAACTGATAGGCCTGTAGTTCCCTGGATCCTCCTTCCGGCCTTTCTTGTAGATGGGCATCATGTTGGCCAGCCTCCAGTCGTCTGGGCCCTCCCCGGTTAACCTGGACTGCTGATAAATGAGGGAGAGTGGCTTGGCAAGCTCCTTCTTTCTTTCAGAAAGAAGTATTTTATCAGCTTTTACGTATTTTTCAGAAAAGTCTGCAAATTCCTGACAAGAGGCCACAGGAAGCAGCTTGAAATGTATGCTTAGAATAAAGCCAAGCTCAAGTCTCACTAACTTTGATGATAATTAAGAGCATGTTTAACTGCTGTGTATAACATCATGGTTGTCTAAGTCCAACTCTTACTTTGCACAAAGAGGTGCAACCTCCCTTTTTTTCATTAACTCAAGAAAAGGCCACTACTTGACAGACAACAGTTCAACCTCAGAATCTCAGTTTTTACAGTTGTAATCAGTATTTTCTCAGTAAAGATATTTCTGCTGTTTCTGATTTTCTCTCATACCAGGAAGGTGAGATCTAAAAGTAAAAAGGTGAGATTTAGCGATATAAAACCTGACTGTTCATCAGTGAGTATTCTAAGACACCGGTCTCCAACGTCTGTATTATAGCAAATATTCAGAGCATACCACTCTTTCTATCAGACCCAGCCTCATTAACTTTTTCTGTGGTTGTCATCCCTTTTTTCTAGAGAATCTGAGTTGACTTTCAATGCAGGTTTGACATTTTACTCAGTGTTCACTAACACAGAGCAAAAAGCTCTGTATTTCCATGCCAGATTTGGTATTTCCTTTAGACAGTTTACAGAATCTTAAGGTCTTTTTTGATGTATCATTATGTCCTATGACTGCAATATGCAAAGTTTATTTCCATCAGCAAGGCAGTATCTCCTCTCCAAGTAAATGTGATGAAAAACTTCCTGCCATTTGTGTAAGAACATATTTGGGCACAAATATGGTTTTGTGCAGGTTGACTAGAGTGGGAATAGCTACATCAGGAACAGATCCAGAGTACTGAGGTCTGTGCAGTCCATGATGTGAAAGTCTTACAGGCAGCCTTGTCAAGAGGATGTTATGTCCATTCTGTATAATCATTACAAATGGTTTTTGATATCTTCCTCCAAAACATTAATGGAAGTAGTAGGCCATAAAGAATATCTTTTCCTGCAGAAAGGAAGCAGTCCATTCTCTCCTTTTAAGAAAGAAGAAAAAAGAGAAAAAGTCTGTTCTAAAGTATTATGTTAATTATGCAAGAGTAAGGATACATGACAGTATAAATAGTTATCAATACAGTACTCAATGTCTGTTTTTCATGTCTACATTTGAGTTATAAGGTTGGCTTATTTTTTGTTCATGTTTTTGCCTTCATATAATGCTGAAGAAGACTCATAGTATGACCAAGTTTTCTGTTCAGGGTAAGCTCTTTTGATCTCTGTAAACAAACTTTCAGCATTTTGAAGGATCACATTCCATACAGTGAATGCAAATACACATTGGTAATGATACCTGATAACAGTTTACATGTGCTAGCAGGCAAGGAGTATGCATTTTGATTCTGGACTTTTGATATTGTGTATGATATTCTCTTGAGTAACCTAGGGAGATATGATCTAGTTCTAGAAATTTGTTCTTAGTTATTTTCAAGTGTTTGCTTTTAAAATACAGGTTTGTAAATCCTGGGTAGGATTTGTCAGGTGTCTATTCTAGACTTTTATTACCAAACATATTAATTAATTATCTGGATGATAGTATGAATAATATCTTTATTCAGTAAGGATGCCAAGCCAGAGGCAGGAGGGAGTTGGGCCTGGTAGGGAATAGGGTTAGACCTTAAAAAAATAGAAGTGGATATGAAAAATATGATGAATTTCAGAACGTTCGGAAATGTCCTGGTTTCAGCTTAATTCAGAGTTCATTTTCTTCCCAGTAGCTGCTATAGTGCTGTGTTTTAGACTTAGTATGAGAACAATGCTGATAACTCACTGATGTTTTAGTTGTTGCTCAGTAGTGTTTACACTAGTCAAGGACTTTTCAGCTTCCCATGCTCTGCCAGTTGCACAAGAAGCTGGGAGGGGGCACAGCCAGGACAGCTGACCCAAACTGGCCACAGGGCTATTCCATACCATATGGCATCACGCTCAGTATATAAACCAGGGCAGTTGGCCAGGGAGCAGCGATCATTGCTTGGGGCCTGNGATCTTAGCTTTTACCTATGTTAACAGATTTCTGTTTCAATGTTTCTCTATCTTTTTAAGTTTTCAAGAATCCTAATACTCCAAAATATAAACTTCCTGATATAAACAGTGACCCATCAAGGGAAAATGAAGTCTTGTAGTTCTATATCATCCATATACACCACTTAGTAAGTCAAGTGTATACTGAAAGAAACATTTCCCCTACTGTGTGAAGGCTTATGCTCACATATTTGTCCTTAACTGGCTAACACAGTTTTTCTCAGATGAAATGAGGCTTCAGGAGCTGCTTTGAGGCCATAGAGTGAAAGGAAGTACAGAAATTGTAGGAATTTAATATTTGACTCTTTTCAGCACTATAAAGCACTCAGAACTGGGACTGAGAACACAAAATCTCTCTAAAAACCTGTCATAGAAAAATGTAACTTATTGTCAGGCTGAAACCTGAAGCCTGGGTACGTTGTTGGGATGTACTCATAGAATCAGACAACAGGAATGAAAGGACTGTGTATGAATTGTCTCATCCAGCCTCCTACTCAAAAGCAGTTTCAGCACTGACTGAATTTAAAGCAGACTTTGCCTAGCCAGGTCTAGAAAAGCTTCAAGGATAGAGATTTCAGAACCTCTCTGGACAATTCATGCCAATCCTTAATTATGCTCATAGTGAATTATTTTTACCCCACTTTGATAAATTACCCTTTTCTCTGACTGCCTTCTGATCCACCTCCTTGGGGATCCTGGGGAGGTGCTCCATGTGCAGCCACTTTCATGGCCCTCTGAGGACTCACTCAAGTTTATCAATAACTTTCTTGTATTGAGGCCTGCAAAAAGGACACAATACTCCAGATGTGGTCTGATGAGGGCCAGGTTAAGGTGAACGATGATGTCCTTACTGTTTGCCTTCATCACTGCCAGGACACAATACTCCCATTTCTTCCTGCTTCCTTGCCAGTCAGTCCCCAGCCCTTACCTTGATAGGAGATTAGTCCATCCCGTATGCAGTACTTTGTATCTGTTCTTGCTGAATTTCATGGTATTCCTGTTGGCCCATTCCGTCAGCCTACTGAAGCCTCTCTGAATGGCAGCCCTACCCTCAAGCACATTGACAGCATGACCCAGTTTGGTGTCATCCACAAACTTGATGGTGGTGTGTCCAGTCTCCTCTAGTATAGAATTTTTTAACAACAAAATGTAAAATGTAAAACTGCTAGCTAAACCAGACTGAGAATAACTATAATTAATATTTCTTTTACATTAAAAAAAATTAAAGCAATGAAATTAATTGTAAAATACCATCACTGGCAGCTTCCCAGGGTTTTTTTTTTGGGGGGGGTATTTATTTATTTATTTATTTGTGCATGCTTTGTGTGCTAGGTGCTTTGTGCACTTTCTATGGTAAAAAAAAATAAATCTGTAAACTTCCTTTATTTTCAAAGGAAGCTAGTTTAGTTCCCCAGTTTTACAGTAAAGGCTTTATTATTGGAGGGGCTGTTACCACTGAGTTAATGTTTCAACACAATCCCATTAGAACTTCAGTAAATTAAACTGCATTTTGAAGCAAAAATAAATTTAAACTTACGAAACACTATAATGTCTAGTCAGGTTAGGATACTTGATACTTATGATTATTAGCAATGGTAATTATTAAANATAAACCAGGGCAGTTGGCCAGGGAGCAGCGATCATTGCTTGGGGCCTGGCTGGGCATCGGTCAGCGGGTGGTGAGCAATTGCATTGGGCATCACTTGTTTTGTATATTCTTTTATCATTACTATTATTATTATTTTCTCTTTCTCTGCTATCCCGCTAAACTGCCTTTATCTCAACCCATGGGTTTTAGGGTTTTTTTCGGTTCTTTCCCCCATCCCACTGGGGCGGGGGGAGGGTGAGCAAGCGGCGGTGTGGAGCTTAGTTGCCGATCAGGGTTAAACCACGACAAGAAAGAATGGCCAGATGTCTTGAAAAATGTTTTCAAAGGAAAAGTGAAAAAATGGGGTAAATGCAGTTTAGTCTGAGAGGAATTATGCCAAGTTTTCAAATATGTAGTGGTGGAATGAGGAAGGGAATAGCTGGTATTTCTGTTTTGTAGGATGATAGAGATTTATTACAGCTTCTTAAATTATTTATCTTCGGATAACTCAGAAAAAAATACCTATGGTAGAAATCCCAGAGCACTGGAACAGTTTGCTGAGGTCAAATATATATGAGGTCCCTTCAATGTTGCTTTCTATGACTGATAGATAAGTGCTCAGTAAAAGTTTAATAATAGGCTGAAATTAAACAGTCTCTGTCTCTCAAGTTCAGTTTTCTGACATGTAAGTTCACTACTAAACAATGACTTTCAGGAAAATATTCCTAAGAAAAACCTGAACATTATTACTTTTCATGTTATTTGGTCTTGTATTACTTACAATGTACTCAGAAGTTTAACTGCACTGAAAATTGCTTCAAATTGCTGTGACTGCAAGAGACCTGTATGACTTTTATTCCTCTTTCTTGTTTGTTTTTTTGTTTGATTGTCATTTTTTGTGTGTTTGTTTTGTAAACATTAGAGTAACATCATTCTCTTACAGTGTCCTTTTTTGCATCTATGAATGACATGGAACACATAATAACAAAAAAAATGAGATCTGAATCATCCTTTCTCTACTGAAATGTAAATTGTGTGATGATCTCAGTTGAAGAGTAAATCTGTCCTGGTTTCAGCTGGGATGGAGTTAATTTTCTTCGTAGTAGCTGCTATAGTGCTGTGTTTTGGACTTAGTATGAGAACAATGCTGGTAACATGCTGATACTTTAGTTGTTGCTAAGCAGTGTTTACACCAGTCAAGGACTTTTCAGCTTCCCATGCTCTGGCAGGTGCACAAGAAGCTGGGAGGGGGCACAGCCAGGACAGCTGACCCAAACTGGCCACAGGGCTATTCCATACCATATG
>VZTL01060236.1:24250-56054 GCA_013400535.1 Scopus umbretta
GGTGCTTTGTGCACTTTCTATGGTAAAAAAAAATAAATCTGTAAACTTCCTTTATTTTCAAAGGAAGCTAGTTTAGTTCCCCAGTTTTACAGTAAAGGCTTTATTATTGGAGGGGCTGTTACCACTGAGTTAATGTTTCAACACAATCCCATTAGAACTTCAGTAAATTAAACTGCATTTTGAAGCAAAAATAAATTTAAACTTACGAAACACTATAATGTCTAGTCAGGTTAGGATACTTGATACTTATGATTATTAGCAATGGTAATTATTAAATGATTGTGTTGTTATTAAAATTGATCATGTGATAATCATGACTAGGCGGCATTGCCTAGTTTGAAATCTGAAGGCCTTGAGATGTATGTACTATTATTTCAGGGGCTTGGACTAAAATGACCATTAATGTATATATTAATAAAAAATAAAGCAGAACAAGAAAAGTTGAATTAAACCAACTACTATGAGAAAGCTTATTTTTGACTGTTGCTGTATCTGTCACTGTCAGATACAGAGAACCAGGTAGAAATTGGGAGAATCCAAAAAAGTATCCCCTTGAAAAAGAAGTGTACTGCCCTCTGACACAGTAGTGAATCTGCTAGTGAATTGATATTGCAAGAAACCATTAGAAGGAGTCTTTCAAGTACTTTTTAATTATTGGTTAAATGTTACACACTCCTCCTTCTTTAGAATAGTGTCTCAGAAGCTATAAACCAAGATTTATTTTCCTGAAACTTTTGATCTTTTTCATTCAATAAATATTCCTTTAATTTTTCATACTTCTCCCAAAGAACAAGTTAAGAAACTAATGGACTGTACACTTTCATCTTTGTCAGATTATGTCAATAACAGTGACATCAGAGTGAATCCAGGAATAACGGCTAACCTGCTGCTTTTATATCTGGATGTTTAGCAGTAGGCACCTGCACCATTATATAAACTAGAACCCAAAAGGAAATGAAATAGATGTTTTTTTCAGAGATGCTTCTTAACTAGTTTTGCATAATTTTGGAGGAATACTGAGGAATAACAGAAGCAAATTTTTATGCTTCTGAGGTAGCATGTTTGCATAACCACCAGCAAAACCTTTGCTTTTTTATGTATTGTTCATCAGGGTCTGTGAGACAGAGTCTAGGAAAAACAGAGAGAGGTGTGTCAAAGCTCACAGGTTTAGATTCAAAACAGAAATTTCACATCGCTCAGTGGAGATACAGGAAATAAAAAAATCAGAAATTTTAACTTGTTTTAAAGCTGATTATCCTACTGGCCCTGAAATAGTTTTTTACATGTGAAATTTCTTTCTTTCCATTCTTGAAATAGATAGGAACACTCTACTGCCCAGAGTTTGGCTTTGAAGTACCCAGGCAGGGAAACATGCAGCTACCCCAGCGCTTCTAGAACAATTTCTCCCTGAAGGGTGAGAAAGAGCACTGCTGTGACCCCATGCTGCCAGCTCCCACTCTTCTCCACTAAGGCTTCACCAGAAAAGAGAACAAAAAGTGGCATTTCTTGCAGGCAAAGTATATTGTTGAGATATGAAGGGATGTAAGCCATAGGTTACTGTGCATTAATAGATGAACTCTTTGTTTTTATGAGTTTAATTTTCTATCTGAATGTAAGACCGTTCTTACTTTCAGTTAAACAAACATTGTTCTTTAAGACTGCTTCACTCAGTTGCATTTCCTAGGTGTTCATTCCAGGTTGCTGCTCCACAGCAGTAATGGAATATGTGGACAGTTTTTCCAGGGAGGAAAAATACTACTTAACACCGTTAAAAAGAGACAACAGATGGGGAGACTATTTCTCAAAATAATCCTCCCTAATGGACATTGCAGTCACAATCCTGCAGAAAGAAAGAGGAGAAAAAAATCTCTTTGCAGCATCTGTGAAAGGAAATCCTGGGAAAACAAATAAATTAGGCTCTTTAAAATAGACAAATGACTGTACAGGGACCTAGAGTTATTTATACATAACAACATGTTTGCTTAGTTACTTCCTTCCATTTTGTTTATGGATGGTTTAACTGAATTTTCAGATGTGTTCTGTCAGATTACATTCCCAACCCTGGTTCTTTTACACTGCTTCAAAGTATGGACAAAAATTTGCCTAATCAGCTGGGAAATTCTTGGCATCGGGATCCCAAAGGTAATGCCAGCCAAGCTTAGGCCAGGTTTTTCACCACTTATTCTTGTACTTCTCACCCACATAACACGCAAAATGTTGAAATAGAAAATTCTTCCTTTGATTTGCTTGACATGCTATCCATATATACAAATATTTCTTATCACTTCTGTTCTCCTTTTGGCAATGAATAAACTATTAATCTGTAAAACTTCACAGCGTTCTAGTTCTGTCCCCATTCATTTTTTAGTGCAATTGAATCATATCTTCTTTATTTTATTTTTTGATCTGGGCAGTGTCTCCTATATTTCTTTGTAGTGTCTAGAGGCTAATTATACTTTTTCTGTGTCGTAACATTCGTTACAGCTGCTCTCTAACATTTCAGTTCTGTATTTATAAGTAGACAGTTTTCTTTTTTTTCTCAGCTCTCTGTTTCAAAAGTCTTGCTATTTCCAGAATTTGCTTATCCATTGTTTAATTGGGTCTATTAAATTGTATGGAAATAAACATGGATTTTCCCTGTAGCGAAATATCACAGAATGAGCTCCAGTACTGCTGAAATGAGTTAAACTGGGGACATGAAACAGAAAAAAAAAAAAAAAAAAAAAAAAAAAAAAAAAAAAAAAAAAAAAAAAAAAAAAAAAAAAAAAGAAGTGTACTGGAAATAGGAATAAGAACAGATGGCCTAAGTTAGCATTTTTAGCTATTATATTACATAAATCGGGAGGGTGGAAACTAAAAAGGTAAATAACAACCTTTTCAATAGTAGAAATGTTCTGTTGATACTCTCTTATCCAAGCACATCTACAGTAAATGAAGTAAATAAAATAGATAGCCTTAATAAATTAATAAATGGTAGTTATTCTCTCTGCCTTGTATGGATATGAAACCTGAAAATCACACTGATAAATAGTACAAATTTCAACGTGAAACTGATTAATTAGTGAAACTGGAATTGCAAAGATATCTACAAAAATTATGAGTATCTGATCTTTGTGGCTTTTTAATACTTTTGCATTTATTTGAAAGAAGATATTTATCTTTTTACATGATCAGATCTGCATGACTCATTTGCAAATTAAATTCACAGTAATATCCATCAGAGACACTCTGCCACAATGTGTCTCCAAAGGAGAGGAGTGTCTCTAGTTTCTGGCTTGAAACTGTCTACCACACTTCATGCTTGATTTCTCCAATATCTAACTCTTTATTTAGGATCTCAGTTACTACTCAAAATTTTGTAACATTGCCAAGAAACTTCCAGTTGAATTCAGGCAGCACTTCTTATTTTATTGTCTGAAAAGAAAAACAGAGTAGACTCACTTGCATATTCTGTGCAGTGAAAGATGATTCAACATAGTGGCTGGGACTAGACAAAAGCTTTTATTTTGTGTCAGTATGTAAAATGGAAACTGGACAGATCCTCAGGTGATTGTTAAATTGTCACTGGAATCACATTAGAACACAGTTATACATATAAGATTAAAGAATGCAGGTCACGTTTAAAATGTAAAGAGTAGTACCAGAGATGTGATGATTCTGAAAATTATCTGGAATACTGATTAATCATTGTATCATGCCTGAGAAAGTTGCAATCCAAAACATTGAAGCATTTTGAAGTACTGAGCTGTTACACAACTGGCTAGGATGTGTTCTTTGGAGGTATGCGATGTAGATTTGAGTTTATTTAGTCAGAAAAGGGCCTTGAACCTGCAACAGAAATGAATGTTTTAAGGATGTTTTTTTTTAATGAAAAATGCAGGCCTGCCTTGTTTAAAGGAGAAACAAGCCATGTCCATATTTTATCAAAGCATTCTTCATCACATATGCTCCAAAAACATTTACCAACCTGATTAGCTAAGATGAGACTGGGAGCAGGACATAAAGAGTACTACTTCTGACGATGTTTAGGAAGACTCGGTACAGAAACAATCAGCATGGTGAAAACAGGGCCTGGGGGAAAAAGCAGAATCAGGAGCATCAGGAATCTCTTGCTGACAGCATCTGTGGCCCATCAAGGTCACACAGAAACTGAATGACTGCTGTCAAGAGTCACACGTCAGAACATAGAATCATAGAATCATTAAGGTTGGAAAAGACCTCTCAGGTCATCTAGTCCAACCGTCAAACCAACAACACCATGCCTACTAAACCAAGGCCCCAAGTGTCACATCCACACGTTTTTTGAACACCTCCAGGGATAGTGACCCCACCACCTCCCTGGGCAGCCTGTTCCAATGCCTCACCACTCTTCCAGTNTAATATGCCTACACCTAAAATGAAAGTTCCCTTCAGGTTCTTGAGTCCTTTTCTGAGTCTGAATAAATACACTGAAGATATAAATAAGAACAGAAGATAAAATAAAGGGTAAAATAATAATAAAAAAAAAATCTAAAATATGCATTTTCCTTCCAAAGTTTGAGCATTTTAGTAAATCCATTAAGGCCCAAAACATGTTATGAGTTACATCTTTAGGTGGTAAAATTTAGTACTGAAGTCAGATATTCTTCACTAATTTATTAGCTAAGAAACTTTTCTTACTTATTCATTTAAGACATGCTATCTCTCTAATCCTGTCTAAAGCAATTTTTAATACAAGTATTAAACACATTTCGCTGAACCATTTAGTTTGGCTACAATGCATCTTTCTAATTAGACAAGACCTGAGCAGCTGTTCAGAATATAGCCATAAACCTATTCATGACTGTGCCTATTTCCTATGGAAAATCAGATAGTTTCATTATATTCACAGCTTTAAAAAAGTAATGCTCTGCTGCATTATCAATAGCCAGTTTCCTTTACCTTTTAATGTCCTTGCCATTCAAACAATACGTCATTTACAATATGCTTGTCAAAATGTCATAGGAATCAAAGCTCTTCTGTGAGCAGGTATGGTAGGTCATGTTCATCTGTGCAATAAGAATGAATATAGAAATTATTTATTTATGTAATTTTATTTTTTCAATTATCTTTAATATCATGTTCTTATTGTATATCTTCAAAGAAATATTTTCAAACAGATAATGCACAATTAAATTATGTAATTTCTTAAGATAACATGATTTTAAAGAGTACTGTGAATAAGGCTCATCATTAACCGATTTAGCTGCCTGTAGAAACTGTCTCTCTACTTTTAGAAGCTTTGTCTATACCAGGAAAAAAAATCAAAAGACATTTCCTCTGGATTTGCTTCCATTTATGCCACTAATATTTGTTTAAAAGCATAGGAAAACATTGATGAGAGCATGATTCAGACAAAACATAGACAAAGGGTTTTATCTCAATGACTTATAGTTCATTGGTTCATTTAGTAGATATATTAAGGACTAAAATAAAATACATTATAAAATAGAGCTGTGCTTTACTCAGACCAGAATAACAGTCTGTAGTCAGATCCTCAGCTGAACCTCTAGTGTTCGTAAGTTTTAACACTGTAATAGCAGGATTTTTCAGATTTTTGAGCAGTTTTTAGACATCTTTCACAGTCTCCATAATCTTTCTTGTAGACATTTCGTTGGCCTACTTGCCTGCTCACTGACAGAGTACTGCTGGTAAGTTCAGTTTAACAGCTATGCTTTCACATGCATTCAATGACTTTTCTAGTGTTACTGTATTATATTCCTGCAATAAATTCTAAATTTCTTCCTAAATTTCTTGCTCTGTTGTTTAAAGACCAGGCAAGAATCTGTAAAATATAGCCACCCTGATAAAATCAAGCACACTATTAATTTTGTGAAGATTCATGTTGCATCAGAAGCATAATAGGAAGAAAGACCTCAGTAAATGAACCTTTAAAAGTACACAACTCACTGCCTAGACTCAACCAAAGTTTTTTTTTTTTTCTCTCTGTAACTTTTTGGAAACTTTTTGGAAAGTTTTCTTTCTGTACTCACCCTCACTTTCTTGGACAATACTGTACTCTTTAATGTTGAAATATCTCTTCTTTATCAGTAATGTCTCAGAGTACATTAGGGGAAGTGATATTGGTTTTCCACGTGGTTATTAACTTGTCTTAGCTTAGCTGAAAAATGCTTGTATCAATTCCAGAAGTATACACACCAAATGAGTGATCAAATTTCATCAAATTCTCGATGAATCTACAAATAAGTCTTTCCATGATTAATTAGTATAGGGCTTAAATGTTTTTTCCTCTCTCACCTGATTTATTAGTCTTTGTGACATACTTATTTTATTTTATTCTTAATATAGTTTTACAGAAGGAGAAATATATCATAATTAAGACAAATACATATTCAACTATTCTTTTATGTACAGATGTTCACCTCCTAGAAGGTCACAATAATGTAAATGACTCATTTCCAGGGAGGACAATTCTATTTTGTTGCAACATAATTCTTATTTAGGCTAGTGGTAGGGAGGAAAAACTGAAGTTAAGAGTCAATCAATAAATTTCCCATCGCAACTGAACAAACTGTAAATAACACTATCTGTAAAATATAACTGGTTTTGATAGAAATGTTCTCATAGATTTCTTTCAGGCTCTGCTGAACCAGCAACGTATGTTAATCTTATCAGAGAGGGAGAAATTCTTATGGAAATACAATAAAAAAGCCTCAAGGCAAAGTGAAGAGTCTGCCATTGTATTACTGAACTTAGAAGTGGGTCTGAGTGCACAAAGACCAGTGGAAAATTGGTCAGTTATCACCCATACAGTAACTGTCTAAATTGTGTTAGCTATTTTAGTTGTATCTTGCTTTTTGAGGAGTGCTTCATTGTAATAGGCCATTCACATCATGATACAAAAATAGTATCCAATGATCTTCTATAAACTGTCTTAAAATTTAGGAACCTTACACATCTTCTTTAATTTTATTAAAGTCTATTCCCCTTGATTGAGCAGACACTACAAGAAAACTGGTGAAATAAAACTAGGTAAAAAGCATGCCATGAAGGTCTTCTGTACTGAGTATTTTCTGTTCCTATGTTTCTGGAATCTTTTCAAACTTTTTGCTGTGCGCATATACATCAAGTAGCTACCAGATTCAGGAATATCTCTGGTGCCAATTCAACTAGTTTTTCCTTTTCCTGTAAGCTTGCACTGACTCAAAGTAAATCAGACACCTGTAAATATATTTATCATGGATTAAAGGGTTTATATAGGTCTGTATGTATTAGTTGATGATTGTCTACTATGTCTACTATGAGCAAGAGAAGTGAGAGTAAGGTACTAAGTCTCTGCATATTCTTGGATATTGATAGCATAACACTGGTAACATTTCACTTCTCTAGTTGCTTTTGAATTCCTACCTGCCTTTAGCTTTATTTTCACTCTCATCTTTTGTATTTTCCCTTGGTATTAATTCAGTTTCATTAGAAATAGATTCTTTTCCACTATTTTGAAAATAAGATTCAATAATGAGAACAAGGGAGACATGGATTACCTACAAGGATTTTTCATTTTGGGTTAGTATAATGGAGCTTAGCAATAAGGCGATTTTTTCCCACGTTTACTTACCATTCTCACATGAGCTCCATTAGAAACTATGATGTAAATGTCTGCTGTTATACAGGAGGGTAATAATAGAAAGTTTCAAAACATTTCAAAGTACCCTAGATGAATCACAATTAAAAATTTTTAGTAATATAAATAAACTTGTAGTTTATGTGCATTGGGAATAGAAATTGGGTACAGCAATTTTCATGACAGGTCATATGCTTCAAGAAAAAAAGCTATCTGTAGGAATTATAGGCATCAGAATACTTTCTGAGCCAACTTTAAATCAATATTAACATGAAACATTCACAATGAATACAAAGAACATGTGAGTCAATATAAAACATTCATCTATTAAATCATTTATGTTTTTTTTTTCCTCTTCATCTATCCTATTTTCAGATTATGCTTATCTTATACTCTTTTAAACTTGTTCACTTTTTTCAGCAGTGAATGGAGAACACCTTTGTATACAGGTTTTATTACTAAAACTGTATAAATAAGTGATGGTTTCGGATTCAGTTCATCTGTCTAACAGAACAGAAAATTTGAATTAGTCCATATAAAATCTTCATATAACCCAAATTTTTCCTTTTTTTTTTTTTTTTTATTATCAAACACTTGAAAGAAAGGCAATGAAGAGTTTGATTCACAAATTGCCAAAAGCACAGGGAATCCCCTTCCTCTCCATGCAAAAAGAAAAAAGAATAAAGAAAAAAAAGGATGTTTAAAACTGTAATTTATCCAACATTGTGTAACATGTAGGTTCAATTCCTTCTAGTGCATAAGGGGATCTCAACCTACAGCACCGACAAAAGCCTTCTAACCACTGCATTGTCGGGTAACATGGAGTAAGGTGCTCACTCACCATTTCCACCATGTGATGTTATTGATTGTTGTATATTCTTTTAAACAATTACTAAACTGAGGAAGAACAGATCTGTAGTGTTGCTGTCAATCTCTTGTTTCTAATCCCCATACTGAATGAGATAAAACTAGAAAAATTAATAGAACTTGATTCACCTACCTTCTGTGAAAGTATCTGGTAAATACCAGTTTATCATATTAATCAATAGGAACAAAGATGTTCTACTTCTAGGCTTGATTCAAGACTAACAGTTGAAGGAGATAATGTACAAGTAGGTAGATAACTTGCGTGCTACCTCTTCTGCCACAGACTTCGTATGTCTCATTTTCCTGGCTGTAAAACACAGGTAAAATCATGTTTTTCTTTATTTTTTCAAAGTATATTGTAAGACCTCAGAAGAAATAACCAGTTCTTGATTTACACATGAACTACATGTGCCATTTCTGTTCTCAGCTGTGAGTACTATTGTAATACAGATGAATTAACTAGCAAGAATTCAAATCAGATTAGGCTTCTAAGTGCTAGAGAAATTTTAGTTAACCATTTGCAATTTCATCTTGTACATAGGATGACAGTGGCTCTCTCTTTAGCTCAAAGTCAAGCTGGATCCTCTTAATAAAAATACGACATCATGACAGGAGTTACTGTATGCAGATTTGCCACTTATAATCAAATCATCATTTCCTCTATCAGTTTGGTAGCATTATTAAGTGACACTTACAAGTAATCTTGATGATTAAATGAGCTGTTCTTTACAACAAGCACGTAATTTTCTGTTTTCCATGAAGACTACAAATCAAGACATAATGACAGAAGTTCTGTACTTGGCGCATCTATGCCAGGTGTAAAGAAAATTGGTCTGGAGTTTTACTTCCTTCCTTACCTGCTTCTAAATTGTTTCCATCACTTGTAGTGTATCTTTCTTCATGTTTTGATTTGATAGTGAGGAATTATTTTGCTCCCAGAGGCAATCCTGACAATAACTGTGAATAACTATTTTTGCTAGTAAAATGAGAAGAAAAGGAAGGTGAATACGCTGATTCAATTTGTCCTATTGGTTTCTTTTGGAGTTCTCAATCATCATTGTGACATCAGGTGGTATCACAATTTTTTAAATTTATTCTACAAGCCTCATGCGAGCAAATGGAAGTGTCATTCTTTTCACTCAGGCCTCCATTCAAATGTTATTCACACTCTATCTAAATGACATTCAACGTAAGAGAAGTCTATCTTGTTACCCTTCTTGTTCAATATGATCGAAGATATTAAGAAAATGTAAGAGGTATTTGATCTTACGACATCTTTAATAAATCTTTATGTGATTATTTTTCATTAAACACAAAATATATGGTCTACTAACCCTCTTTGTGATAGGTATGTGTAAGAAATGGCAGCAACTCAGTTTATGAAGGACTTTTCAAGCACAGATTTATTTGTTTTCCTTTGATGCACAAGTGTTGAATTTTACTTTGTGCAAATAAAGGGCTTTAGCTGCTACAGTGATAGATTCTACTTATTAATTTTTTAGGTGAGACAATCATAGATGGAAGGAAACCAGAGACGTGTTTTGTTAGCCCAGAACCATATTCACAGCTCCATCTGTATACTTTTTATGATCTTCGAGCATTATATTCCTGTTTTGTAGATGTTTATCTTTTTCTTGGCTGGAAAGGCTATAGTTTCTTGTTTTATACAAGGAACTTTTTTCAAATTCTCATCAATTTGAGAACTGATTGCTATCGCATGAGAGTAAACTACCTACAAAAATGCTAGGAAGCTGTTTGTACTAGATTTTCAGAACTCTAAATCCTAAATGTTCATGCCTGTAGCAATAACATTTGCAACATGCATAAACTTAGGTTAGTTTCAGCCATTCAGTATTTATATTAAAATAATAATCAGGCTTATGTGAGGTACTTCCCACTAAAAAAACCCACAATGGAACATGTGGAGTAATATTCTGGCCTTGTTTGCACTAACAAGGTTTTAGCTTCAATGTCATTCATTGCCCCTTTTCTAGATATCTAACATACCAGTCACATGTTACAAGAGTGTTTACAAAGATGATTGTGATCATGACAGCAGTACTAACTCCCAGTATCTGCAGGTGGTGGCCAAAGAGTTGACACCTATCAGATTGTGCATCCTTCAGGGAAGATGAATGAAATGCTTCACTGGTAGGGGGCAGTAGTCAAACTGTCAAGGGGGCAAGCAGAGGACTGGCAGCCTATGAGTGGAGCTCTCCTAGTCCAGAAGTACAGTAGGGAGGAATTTTAGCTTTACGAGGTCAAAGGATTGCACACAAGAGAGCAATTCAGCCAGCCTGATTAAGAATTGGAAGAAAAATGCATTATGCTATAAATACATGAAATTTAGTGAATTTAAGAAAACAATTGATATATTCTACTTATTAGAGAGATTTTTCTTTCATATCACAAGATCCTAGATTATCTATTATTCTGCACATCTTTACTCCTGTTTATACATTTCAAATACAATATGTTTGATTTTCCATTGTTTATTTAACCTTTGTTGCTTTTTCCCTTAAAGGCAAATTTATTTTATTTTTAACAATGTATTTCAATGCAAGCTTTTGGAAAAATCAAAAAATGATGGAAGGAATTTCCAAAATGACAGGTGCTGTCATACTCCCCAAAGACAATTTCTATCAATTCTAAGTGCTTTATTAAGTCTATGTCTTCAGAACTGACTAGTCTATATCTAACTTCATCAGTTCTTTTAAAAATTAGAGAAATATATATATATTAAAAATTCTGTTCTATTGGTTGGGAACATAGTATTATTTTTCAAATATCTACAGCAGTATGTTACTTGATTGTTCTTTTTGTAGTTCAAATTCAATTTTAGATTATGTTTAAAATTATCAGCTGTATTCTTGGTATCAACTGCCAAGCACACGATATTCTGAAAAGCTGAAACTGCTAAACCTCTTATGCAGATTTCTTTTTCTAAATGTTATCCCTAATTTTAGCACTGTTAACATATTCATCTTGCAATTATATAGGGGCATATACAACATGACCTGCAAATAATGTATCAGCAAAGGGTTTTCCCTCCTACAGGCTTCTATTTCAAATGCTTCATGAAATCAGAAGGTATGTAAAAGTTATTCTGAGCTACTAGCCCACCTACTACATGTCATTGTGGATTGCTGAAAAGTACTATTAAAAAAATGAATTTAAGAAGGTGAAGACGACAGGAGTCATTATTATATTTGTTGTGACGGAATTTGTAAGCTGTTCAGCTTTATGAGTCAGTTAAAAGCAAAAGAGAGAAAGAATGTAGCTTTTCAATCCACAGTTTCACCAAAGTAGTTTCATGAGTTATTATGTTGCCAAGTGCCAGATGGTCAGTGACTTATCTGAGGCCTTAGATAATTTATTGAAAATCACATTCATTTGTTTCTATCTAAATTTCTATTTATGAATGATTTGAGGTCTTTCTGTCTTACTATCTCTCTTCCTATTCAGTGAGAGTGTAAATGAAGAGATTTGACATGTCCTTGTTGCTTTGCCCTGTCCTTGGGCAGAAATTCATGGGGGTAGTTTGAGCTTCTGGTGGATGGCAAGACAGGATACATGGAATGCACAATGACTTTCCAGTTCTGATTTATTGGGAGACCTCTAGCTGAAAGTAAGGAAAATAGCTGAGCTGGGCCCAGCCGGTACAAAATTCAATAGCATATCATTCAGCAGACATTGATCAGAAGTTTGCAGTTCAATAAAAAAAACCCCACGCTTCTGTGCAAGGACAAGTACGCCAAACAGTGTCCAGGATGTGTAAAGTGTCTAGGACACAAAGGATGGAGGGAAAAAAGAGGCTCTATCTGACAACTGACCTTATTTTTGCCTCCCCCCAGCTTCCCCCTTTTTTTAATTTCTCAGCTCTTGTTGTTGAAAAAGGGGTTTTTAATTTCTAAGAAGTATGTGACTGGCACTATTAATTGCCACAGACATCAGAGGTCAGATACAGTAGTAAAAGGTGGCAGTTTGGAAATTTTACGTAGCTGAAAATTGAAGTCCTGGACTAGTGATAAACCTTTAAGAATTGAGCACATCTATAGAAGGAATTGGCAAAACTCATTAACTTTGATTGCTTCAGAGTTTACTTCTGAGTACTTTCTTAACAATCTCACTTTACAATAATGAACATTAGCGAGGTTTTCTAGCTGAGATTTTCTTTAACTAGGGGTTTTGAAACAGCAATGGAAATTATTTTCACAATGTGCTGAAACATATCCAGCCCACAGAAATTGTGATTTCATCATATCCTATATAGCTGTTCTCTCTCTCAGTGGTGCCTTTGTTGCCTGAGTACTTGCCCAGCTGTACTGCACTCAGATGATCTTCAATCTTGCTTGAACTTGGGAGGTGACATACAAGGAAGGCAAATGTAGAGTTAGGTAATTAATTACTCTGTTCTTTAAATTGCAGGTAATTTCTCTTAACTGTTTGCTCTTTCATACCATTAGGTGAATGATACTTCTTTATCTCATTAAGAGGAAGAAGAAGGGAAAAAAGTAAAAGACTAAAATGATATAATCTGGATAAAACAAAGAAAAATAATAACAAAATAGGAAGGGAGGATGAATAGCCAAGAGATAAGGCGCATTAATGACGAAGGTGAACCTGACTGATTTAGAGCCAGTATTTGGGGCTGGAGAGGAAGGGACAATAGAAATAGACCCTATTTTTATTCCATTGCATAATAACCTTAATGAACAAAGTGGTGCACTGGAAGGTACTTAGGAAATCTAAGAACTTGAGGCACTTAAAGCTCTTTAAGCTTAGTAAAAGCATTTCAGGGCATGATATCTCCTTGTTAAGGCAGAATCTGTCTTTTGTTGTGCTCTTTCACTGCTTTGGACTTGGGATTAAGATTTTACTTTAGGTCCCAGGTACTAACATAACATGGAAAAAATATAAAACTGGGAAAGTAACAACCTGCAACACTCACTGGGGCTCTAACACTCTAATAAAGTGTATGTGAAGGTGAGATGTACTATCACAGGAAAAACAGGACATTTTTAAGCTTAGTTCCATATTCACAAAGATACTATCATCTAATAGTCTATTCATCTGTTGAAATCAAGAGGAGCTAGACAACAGACTAATACCAGATGTTTGGGGCCAGTGTCTTGCCTTCAGTCACAGGGAAGTCAACAGCAGCGAATTAATTTGAAATCAGGCTCCTCAAGGCATAAAGTCATAACCTGACTGCTGGCCTTTTCCTCTGAAATCTAAAGAGCAAAATGGCAGTGAAGCAGTCTTAGCATGAGAGAAAGAGGCTACATATTACTAGTGGGAACAGACACAACCTCTAAATCTTTGTGGTATTCAGGTCTGGTGGTTTTATTTATGTTAGAGCATGTTGCTTAGTTCAGTGTGGTTGTCATTCCCGGCTACCATTGTTGGGCTTGCACATATGGCAGCAAGTGCAAGGAATCTGCTTATGCTCTAGAAAATTAAATCCTGCAGTTATGACAATAGAGTACTGAATGAAAAGTGGAATAGTTGAATTAGATGAACTCTGTTGAATGTCTCATATCTTAGCAAAAAGATGCAAGTAACCAGAAGAAGAATCCTGCAACCTTGACCCTAATGAAAAGAGATAAGAGGAAAAAAATGTGCTGGCTCTAAAATTAATTTTTCTAAGGGCAGGGGGCATAAATGGAAACTGTATGGTGTTCAATAGCAGTATCATAACCCACATGACAGTATTGTGCCCAAGGGGTAACAGGGACATACCATTCGTGAGATGTGTGATTAATGGGAAACATTGATAATGCTGATGAATCTATCATATAAAAAGAAAAAAAAAAATTGAAATAGAGTTATCCAAATGAAGAGAGAAAAAAAAAAAAAATTCTGCTCAGAATTATGCATTAATCTACCATTCTGTTGAATTTGTATTCTAATACTGGTCTTAGTAGAGCACTGTGCTCATGTTTGGGGTGTTTATTGTGATATTTAATCTAAAGCTGTGATTGACTTCTGGAAAATCTAACAAGCATTTAGTTTCATTTATTAACATCTAGAGATGCAGTATTCATCATCAGTGATTTTGATTAATGTTCCCCTTCAGCAATGATATATAACAGTTAGGTGACCTTGACGAGAGAACATTCCACACTATTAAATAATAGACATTCAAAAGCTTATTTTGATTTCTGCGTCTGCCTGATTCATTCATTCCTTTGGCAAAACTTGTTCTTGGTAGAATAAAGCTATGCATGCACTGAGAAAATTCTTTGAATTTTAATCCATTTTTCTTTAACTTTTATAGTGAAGTTTAGCTTCCTTTGGGGGGGATTATCACTAGATATTAAAGGTCACTTACTGATGAATTGTTTTTGTCCAGTGACTGCTTGTGCTTTGGAATTTTTCTTATCTGTTCCAGAAAATTCTTATAATATATAGACAAAAAGTTACAAATATTAATAACTCAGTAGCACATATTTATAAGGCAACTTGCATAAGTGCTCCTCTAGGATACTTTGGATGAAATTATTCACTGAACTGAATCAAAATACTTGGGGGAAAAGATACTTTTGTCTGCCACTTAACATGGAAATTATCCAAAGGTAGAAAAGAGTTCAATAAGGCTGAGAAACATTCAAGAAATGTATTTCTATGGTTAAGATTTGATTTAAGAAATAATGGTTAATAATAAAGAACTTCAAGGAGGGATAAATTATTAACAATTACAGGAAGAAAATGTTTTGTCTTGAAAATTTATTCTTTGAAGTATACAATTTCAATTCATGGTCAGTTCCAGCCATGAACAGTATGGGACAAATTCATTGTTTAGTTATTATTTTTATGCTAGTCACACGGAAGAGAGAAACCATATTCTGGACACAAATATGTTGGGCATAACTTTCTTCTTAGAGAGGACTCTCTTCTGTATCTGAGTCCATTGAAAGGCTTGTAATAAAAATACCATGAATGAGGAGAAACAGCATTGGATCCACTGTGCTGAAAATAAATTTTCAAACTTTCCACTGTTAAGCCGCTCACCTGCTGAAATAAAATTTATTGAAGATTCTATGCCAAGGAAAGTTTCAATATTTGCTCTTAGTTATATCAGGATTTACCCCTACCACATTTTCCAGAAACCATTTCTTAATTCACTTCAGAAATGCATAGGTTTTATTCTATTTACAGTTGTTATTTATTTATTTATTTGGTGCTAATGTGGAAACAGTAAAGAAACATCAGTGGTGATATTCACTTAATACTAGAATGAACTCTGTCTTCAGATTGCTCCTCATGTTCTTTCACCAGTGGAAAGTTTAACAACTTCTTAGATTAGCTCTGGAAGTTCCAGCCATGTGCCATGAGGCTGCTGATGCTGACAAAGTTAATAACAGCCATCTTATCTTGTTCTCTCTTAAAACAGAGATGACAGAGATTTTGAGTTTGGTAGTGGATAATATGACCTTTCTCCTTGTGTGTTTTACCCTGAAAAATTACTTCAAGCCAAATGCTAAAGCACTATAAGCAAACTATGGTGAAATCAGTAGATTTCCTTTTTCTACATTTAAGACTATCTTGAATTTGACCAACTGAAATTATTTTTAATCTGTACCACAAAGATTTGATTAAAGAAGAAGAAAAATAAGGAAAGTTCCTTAGACAAACTGTCATTAGAGGGGATAGGGATATTCAGATTGAAAACATGGAGAAGAGGAACAGAATTCACCAAAAAGAAAAGTAGAGAAATTTACACCTTTTCACCTATTCTATAACTACTGCTTTCCTTTCAACATCTCGTGAATTGAATTTGCTCAGGTCATGGAGTATCTGCTGCTTCTTGTTGAATTATAAGGTCAAGAGAGAGGAAGGGAGGGAGAGGGAGAGAGAGAGGAAGGGAGGGAGAGGGAGGGGGGGGGAGAAAGGGAGGGAGGGAGAGGGAGAGAGAGATGTGCTATGAGTGCAATGTTGTGATTTGGGGAACTTGGTTAGAGGCTGTTAAAAGGAAGCAAGTGTTCAAATTTCCGTTGTCATTCTATGATATTTGTCAGAGGTAATGTAAAAACTATAGGAGCCTATAGTAAAAGGTATTTTATTAACAGGTTTTACTTATATTTTGTTATTTAGGTAGCATACAGGTCTATTCTCTCCATACAGTGTGTAGCTAATACTGCTGATCTGGACTGGCTTATTTAGAAAGTGATATATTAATCTCCAATAGTTTCTCAAAAATCTGTCTTTAATGTCCTTTCTAAAGATAATTGCCTAGTTTACTGTGACTTCTTGATGAAAGAAGGTTCAGTAATAGCATATCTCTGAAAAAAATGGCAGCAGAACTACTGTTTCTTTGGCGTTTGTTTGCAAAGTATGGTATTGGTAGCTTTTTAAGCTGTTATTTTGAGAAAATAGCACAGTGTGGGCAAGCAACATTTTTCTAGGGACCTGAGGCTACCCCAGGCTACTTCCTTGCACAGTAGCTAACCTGTTGAACAGAAGAAGTGGTCATTATCATAGCAGTAGATTTGTATGTTAAAAAGCCTGCTTTCAGAAGACATGCAGACATTATAGTTCAGGTATTAGTTGAAAAACCTTATACAGATTGTTGAAACCAAACAGTTCTATGTTACAAGAAAAATTTGACTGTGGTTCTTAAAAATAGGCCTATATGACTGATTTCTCTCTCTAGCCTTTGTGGCAAAAGGGTTTTTTGGGACAAATTATAGACAGTGTGCAGAAAGTAGTTACTACCTGCCATTTTGAAAAATAAAACTGTATGATCAATGTTAATTATGGCAAAATTTCCTGGAAGCTACTATTACAGGAAAAAAAAAACTGATTAAATTAATGGAAGTCATAAGTGCATTCTCACACTTTAAGAATGAAGTAACTTCATTACGTATTTTCAGAGGTAGTTCTGTGCTTATTATCTTTCTTTACATCTTGTGTATTTTTTATAGGGAAACCTAATCTGATATGAAAGCTAAACCAGCTTTGTTTCATCTACTGAAGATCATGAAAAATTCCCCAAATACTCTTTCAACTATCTTTAATCTCTTTTTGTTTTCTCTACTGCCTCTAACCTACTATGACTTCTTTGCTCCTCAGACTTCATATGGAGGCACTGGAGTATATCTGAATGCTTAGTGTTTCTTGCTCTTGTGATAGGAGGGCCAAATGAAGGATACTCCTTTGATCCATAGCAAGCAAGTGGAATTATTTAGACCTCCTAAAAAGTCTCACTCTTTATTGTTTTTTAAACTTACAGTAATAGTTAAAGCATTCCTTGTTGTGACCAGTAGTTCACACTAACCGATAGAATTTAAAAAGACCAAATAAAAATGATGCAATGACTGAATAACATCATGTGGATGTGCTAGGGTGTCTAGCCACAGCCTTTATGTGCAATCAAGCAGTAGAAAGTCTAACTTGCTGTGGTGGGTTGACCCCGGCCAGCAGCCATGTGTCCACCCGACTGCTCACTTGCTCCACCTCATCAACTAGATGTGGGGGTGAAACAGGATGGAAAAGTTGGTTGGTCAAGATAAAGACAGAGAGACTGCTTACCTGTCACTGTCACAGGCAAAGCAGATGCAACTTAGGGAAAAATAATTTCTTGCCAGTTAAAATAGATTTAGGTAGTGAGAAAGACAAAAAACCTAAGACGTTGCCCACCACTTCCTGCCACCGCTCTGGCCTCTCTGCTGATCAGCTCAGCGGTGTCCCACAGGGGTCTGCGGGAGCCGGACAGAACTGGCTGCATCCAGCATGGGGCAGGCCTGGCCTCTCCTCGCAGAGGGTACCCCTGCTGCCACATCTACACCCAGTACACCTGCGTGGTTTTAAAATAACACAGATAAGGTTGAGACAAGAAGACTAGACAGCCTTTTTTGGACAGGGAATAGGGTAAGTGGTTCTCAATACTAAAGTTTAGGATACTTTTTTTTATACCATATCCTTTGCTCAGGGAGGAATATCCAATTGGGTAACAATGGATAACAATTCCCTCTAATTCTTTTAAAATAATTTTCTCTTTAAGCTTACAATTTTAAATTTTAAAAAAGTAAAATAGCCAAGTTTTAGCATTTATATAGTAAATCAAAGAAAGCTTAAAAATAAAAATAATTGTGGATAATTCTGTAGCTGGTGGTTTGAAAACCGAATAGCCAAACATATTTGCTAAAGAGATGGGAAATGGAAAAATATCATGCATGCCAATGTGAATTAGACTTGTAATATTTCTTCAAGGATATAGCAGTACAATTTAGCAAAAAAATAAGGGAAATTTTACTCCTGAGTTTCATAGGTGGTTAATTAACCATGGTTTGTTTGAAATATATTATGATCTGACCATACTAGTGATCTGTAGTTTTATCAGCCTTTCCACACTCTTTTAAAATGTATTATGTCATAAATCCATTTTCCTCTACTTAAAAAAAAAAACCAACCAACTAGTTTAATTACAGAAAAAAACAGGTCTGCTGTTGATTTAGGAATCACTTGAACTCTAATGTCTGTATACAAACTGTCTAACACAAGTACTGTTTCTGTTATACTGACTACCCTGAAGCTATTCAAATGTATGAACATTGAAGTCACTCAGTAATTTTGCTGTCACTCTTGATGTAAACACCATGGATGAATCTTCAATTTAAATCAACACTTCCTCTGCTCCCATTCCTATTTTTGCACTCACCTTCCATTCCTATTTTTGCACTCACTTTCAAGTATGACTTAATTGAGAGTAGGTATCTCACCATGATATGGTTAATGGTCTAACCTTTTCATTGCAACAAGCTCTTCAGTAGTATGTCTGAAAGAAATGTGTGTGATTGTAATCAAATATATGAAACAGCACTACATGAAATGTTGAACCACATTACTATTATGTGTTTCCTGGAAGAGCGGTTGGCAGTGGAGGTGTGGGATTAAGATCACTGAGTTCAGGTTTAGCTCCAGCTTAAACTCATTGGTTAGCTTTAAAAAAACAGTGAAGAACTAATGCTTCCGGTTAGTCAGCTGTAAAGTGGACATGATAGTATCCATTTTACAGGGGTTTTCTGAGGCCTCATGAAAAACAATATTTGAATCTTTAAAATCGTTATAAGGCTGTACAGCAGCAGTATTACCCAGCAACACTACAATAATTAACTAGATTCAATATGAGGGAAATTCTGTATCCAAATTACTTGCCAAGTGCTTTGGGCAAGGTAGAAGGAGGAAACTTCAAAATTTAATCATGTATCTATTGGAATGATATTTGAAAACAATTGGAACAGGAACATTCCAGTTATAAACAGTTTTAGGAATATTTGATTAAATATTAGGCCTTTTTGTGCATTCACATAATTAAATTGGCTTATTTCTAATAAGTATTTTAGATTCAAACTTCCATTTTTAAATAATTTCTGAAAGGTACATGATATCTTCTCAATCGTAACTTCAGTAGTTAGAAAACTAAACATAATTTGCTTTATAACAAAAACAGACCATCCTTTTAAAGAGAATCTGAGAAAAAGACAATAGAAAACTTAGAAAATTTTACCTTTTGATGATTAGATAATATTTGTTGAAATTTGTAAATGATGTCCCTATATGTAAGTTTGGAAACAATAAATGTTTTAATCAAGATTGTCTTCAAAATGTGTAGAACTATGCCTATTTTCCTTTTTGACTACTTTCTGCCCATGATTGTGCCATAACTCTACTTTCTTTCTCTGGATGCATATAGTCATTACTGGACTCTGCCGTAAGATTTTTATAAGAAACAAACCCATTTTCTGTCATGCTGTTTTAAATCTAATGTGTGTACAAGCTGGCTGGTATCATGGAATTACGCTTTCTAAAATATTACATGTTGCCACCAGGGTCAAGCTTATGATGAGGGAAATACAATGTAATATAGCCAGGGTCAGAGAATTCATACTGATCTACCACTCGTGTCTAGGGATCATAGTAGCCATTGTAGAAGCAACTCATCAGCTGAATCTGATCTGATCCCATTCATCATCTTTAGGTTTATAAAGGATTATGCCTAGCCCCTAGAACAGTTAACATTGTATTTACAAAAACATCACAATGTCTGAAGAAGTTTACATTCATTTTCAAGAACGAGTTCAGTTTTGAATTCTAATTCAAATAGGCTAGCTCTAAGATCATAACAAATGAGACTTCTAAGAGATTTCAAGTTTTTGTATGGTTTTAGATATACATATCTAAGCATTTCCAGATTTTTGCTATAAAGGGATTCAATTGTTCATAAACTTTTCTTGGACTATTATAATTTTCTCTTTTGTTGTAACTTAACCTGGCAATTGAAATTACCAACATGTTTTTTTAAAGCAAAAAAAGAACTCTCAGGATATCAAAATATTTTTCAAGGGATCAAGTATTCAAACAGACATTCATGAAACTCAGGTCTTCAGTTCTCATTTAATTTGACTAATCACCTCTTTCCACTAATGTCAGTTCCTTCTGGAATCTCCTACTGAATTAATTAAGGAAATTTTATCAGGTGTATTTTGGACCTACAGCATTAACAATATTCTGGAAGTCTTTCTACCAAATGCTAGGGTAGTCATATGGGATGGTTTTGCTGTTTTCTCAGGAATGTGAAATTACAAAATATGAGTGTATGTTAATATGCTCTGTGAATATCCATTTGGATATTTGGTTTTTTTCTTCAAAGTTTGGCAAGCCCTTACAATTTCATTTGCAATTAATGTCTCTTGGGCAATGTCCCTTCTATTGCACTTGAAGACAAACACTCAAAAGAATAAACAGACAGTTATTTCTTATAAATGTTTAGGATTAATGAAATGTTTCAAAATAATTAATTTGAAGGTTTCTGTGTATTTATCATGAGCAAGTCTCCTCATCTTGTATAGATGTAAGTAGCTCATACATATGACTACCAGAATGAGTTCTGATACTGCCAACATACACACTGGGATTGATGATACATTTTACATCACTATTTATTACAAAACAGCAGCATAAACTGTTTGATATCATGAAAGAACTTCAAGTCAAAGCCTTTTATTAGAATTTTGCAGAAATTAAATGATTGGACTTGGAATTAGTGTCATTCAGTAATAATTAAAAAGAGTGTGAAAAAAATTAAGCCAGTTGGTAGGAAGCGACTTCTCTTATAGTCAGCATAAGTAAGCATCCTAGTAGATTAGTATAGGAATATGACAGAGTGAAACATTTCTTTTATTTACTATGTTTCCTTGTAATAAAAATGTATCATGCTATTTGTCACTATCATGTTCCCTTGACTTTTAATCTGCTGTCACTCATTTCCTTAGCTTTTTTTTCACATTTCCCCAAACTTTTGCTATTTCATTTTTCTAGCTTCATACTATATTTCTGGAGGTTCTGATTTGCAAGTACGAACATTTCAACCCACCTCTAGAATGAGTGTGACATGATTCCACCTGCTCAATGTAAAAATCACAACATGTTTTTCTGACTTGTCCTGAGTTTAATCCATCTTTAGGGAAAAACATACATGTTTTCCCTTTACTATCTCCTTTCTCAAAGGCTACATGTCTTTCATTTGTCTCCTGTTCATCACATTTTTGCTCAGACTTGTATCTAGGCCTTCATATCTAGGTTATCACAAAGCTTATCATGAGCAAAGATACGTAAGATAGGCTTTTCTTATGTACAATCAGTAAGGCTCTTCTCCACTCTTTTCCTATGGCATCTGGTTGCTGTAATCTGCTTTTTCTTTGGCCTAAAACACTTAACCTGAGTTATCCAGAATACCACTGTAAAAAGTAATTTGCCTTACAAGTTGCTTTCATTACCTTGTACCTTTCTTGATCTGCTTTTTCTTCCCTGTTTCACAAAATACAAGCTAGTTGTCTCTATTTTCACTTTATAATCATCTTTTCCATAATCTGTCCGTCAGAACCAAGACATCAGTTATCACATACTGTATTGTGATGTCAACCTCTAATCTACATGCTTGAACAAACAAATGTTCTATTGTATGGCTATCATTGTCTTCAGGGGAGGATCTTTCAGCAATAAATACCATGATTTGAACATAAACCACTGAGACTTTTCTACTGTCACTTTCTTGGTATTTTGTTGTGTGTCATCTTATTTGCACAATTACTTCTTCAGCCAGACCACTTTGGGGATCTTATGCCTCTCTCTAAACTCATATTTTCATATTTGCATGACTTTTCACATTCTTTCATACTTGGGGACAGATTTATCTGTCAAATGTTCATTTTTAAATTTTACCAAATCAACTCTGAGGTATGAAAACCATTGTAGAGAAAAATGTCATCACCAACTATCCTTAATTTACTTCATAAAATGGTTAACAAGAACACAAGGGTGGTTTCCTAAAATGCAACAACTACTGATGAACTTCCAGGGTAATATTATCCCAATATTAGTTTCTCTTCAAGCGTTTCAGACTCAGAATCTATGAAATATGGAACATTGTTATGTAAACTTATTTTGAATTAAGTTTTAAAAGATCATCTGTAACTGTCTTCACTTCTGCTCTTTGAGACAGTCATTGAATTGTCCTAATATTTCCAGTAAGTTGCTAAACTCTCTAATTCTAAGCCTCTGTGTAGGTTCTCGGGATACTATACTTTATCATTCTCTGTCAAAAGCTTTTAATTGTCAAGAAGAAGCAGTATATCACTGTCCTCTTCATTTTGGAGGGTTTTTGATGAATCAAAACATCATAATTATTCCAATGCTTCTATGACTGGACCTTTTACTTCCATAGTACTTGATGTTCGACAATGGTACTACATACACTATAAATAAATCTAATTAGAGAAGAGCCCCGATTACAGAAATGAGTGGGCTAATCTTTTAACTTGTCTCACTAGATACAATCTCACAAAGACTTGTCTTTGTGAAACATTTATTTAATTAATGGAAGCAGTGGCTCTGAAAAATATCAAGCATAAAATTACCCTGGATTTCCAAAGGACTAGTACTGAGTCAAGGAGAAAACTAGCACCTAGGCAATTCCCTTTCTTCATAACTTGTCATGCAAGAAATGATGTTCAGATTATTGAATTACATTAATTTATGTCTAGCCAATGTATTTTAAGTTTTTTAAATGAATGGGCATCTGAAATTAATTAATGTTGTTATTTATATACACTAGACAACAAAAACATATTAAAATTTCATCAGAAATTTGCTGTGAACCAAAAAGAGTAAATTAAACAGTAGGAGGGCTAGAATTTAACTCATTCTTTTTTTTCCTTGCTAGCCTAATAACTGAAGCCCATTAAAAAGGATTTAGTTTTATTTTTCAAAAAAAAATTCATATCTTTTCTGCAGAATTGTTTATAGATATTTTGGATAAAATATGAACATTCTTGCCTTAGACCTTCAGCATTGCACACTTTGATTTTAGAATTTCCTTGCTGTAAATGTCACTTCCTCTTTACTCTGTAGCAGACGAAGAAATGTGTTTAAAATGTCTTTTAGAAAAGTATATATAGTAAAAAAATTCCCACAACTTATTTACCATGTACCCATACATCTTTCAGAAAAAAAGAACTACATAACCAGAGATTGGGACAAGCTGTTGACCCAAATTTTGCCCTCCATCACATGCTTTTTCGGATTAAATAATTGAAATTTCTGAAATCTGTGGAGTTTTAGTAAAATACAGCAGATGTCAGGAGCTGAAGAGGGTGAAAAGTGCTGAGTGATAATGTAATCTAATTTTTCCTTCTCCATCTTAGCCTGTAGATATTTCCCAGTAATAGTGTGAGGCATCATTTGAGGTGATGTGGAAGGGCTGTTGGCAAGAATAACAGACAGTAGACCTGGCTGCATTGCACACCGAGACGGATTTCTGTGTCCCAAGGTGGTATTGCACAATGTGTAAGCCAATAATTTCTAAGAGGAAAATGTCTAGACCATGTAGCTATTAAGTACTTGTCTATTCATAAGTTGTCAATTCTTTCTTTATACCATTGCAATTAGGGAGAAGTAAGAATAATATTAGAAATTTTTCTTCTAGAATTACCAAAAAAGTTAGGTTGTGTGAATGAATTGGATATTACCTCTGGAAAGCACACACATTAAGCTACTGAACTGCTAAATCAAATTTCACCTGCAGTTTTCCCCACTTATTCAGCATTCTGCTAATCTAGCTCAGGTCTGTGTTTTAGTATTTATGATATGGAAAGAGAATCCAAATCCTGAGACTGAAATTAACCTATCTATTACCTTGATACAGTATCAGCTTTAAAACAGAACAAAAAACAAAACCTCAGGAAGTTAAATTTACATAACAGCTTCCAGCACTGAAAAATGTTTTTTCACACTATTCTTCCTTACTATTGATCCTTATTCTGACAAACTTAAAATGTAAGCTTCTTCAAATGAGAAACTTTGATAACTCGAGCACTAGCTGAAATGTCACATCGTTAGACATTTTCATCAGACTGGACATGTTTATGATACACCGTATCCTATTTTTCTCCAAACAGTACAGTAAATGTTATTTTACTGAAAAAGCTAATGGTGCCTGACTGTCAAGCGGAGTTTACATTAAAAGAACCACCATAGAGATAAGTATGTCATTTGCCAAAGCTGAAATATTTATGAAAATTATTTTTAAAACATTGCATCAAATTTATCTTTAAGTAACTTCTGCTGCATCTAGAAATTTTGTAGTTTGGTCTCAAGAGGAGGTTCACACTTCCTTCCTTAAGTCATTTTATAGTACTCAAGTATGTGCTCTGACATTTACATATCTCTCAGTTGACTGTTAAAGGAACTTAGGCTTCTAGATTTTGTCCTTTGATTTACACACCATTATGCATCTGAAACAAATTGTAGTAGGTGCTCAGAAGCTTAATAGCTTGGGGGACTTTCCTTCTTCATGAAGTGTCAGATTTTGTGTCAGTCAAATAAGTAGAAGAAGATATGCTGGGTAGCAGTACCCGTTACTTAATAATTTAAGTCTACTGAAGTCAGTAGTACTGAAATCATCTGTTCTGGTACTGAATGTTGTCTCATCATTACATGCAGTGTGTAGTGATCCCATATGCTATGGTTAGTGTGTGCAGGAATTAGTCTTTGCACATATGTTCCTGTGCTTTCTTTGGTAAGAGTTGGAGGAATTCCATTTCATCTCCCAGAATCACCTTTATGCTGTTGTCCATTGAACTTTGACAGTTCAATGCCATCAAGGCATATGACGGAGTCAGCAAACATACCAGAAACTGTACTGTGCTATACCATAGTATTTGTTGCAATGCCAGGATGTGTCATTAATTTTTTGTGAACGTACATTTTCACTGTGGTCACACAAAGGGCATGGGTCTTGAGTGTCTCTGCCTATTTTTCATAATTTAGCATTTTTCTTTGTTCCCGGCATATATATATGATGCTTCTTTAAGGTCGGTATTTTGTGGGAATTTATGAAGGTGTGCATATGCCCTGAAACACAAAAATATTAGCGGTACTATTTGTTATAGCAGGTTTTTGCTTTTTGCTGGTCAAACTATCATCTGTGGGTAATATTAATGAAAGCTGTATGGTTGAAGTCACACTTCCTGAAATGCATTGGCTCTGACTTTTAAAGCTGAGTATGTCCATTTCTACTGGGTAATGATTAGTTTGAATGTTACTAGATAAACTGGAATCCCATCCAGGCCAAATACTGCAAGAGCTCCTCCTAATGGAGCTAAAAGAAAGAGAGAAAACTAACCAAATAAATAAATAAATAAATAAGAAAAAAAGTTGGAAAAGGGATACAGGTAAATTTTCCTGCATTTGTTACTCTGTTTACTAATTTGAATGGTCTCACCATGTTGCTGAAAGACTTTGCATAATGAGAATTTTGTTTGGAATCCTTGAGAGAAAAGTATGCATTTCTTCTGCAAATTATTTTCCAGAGCAAAATCCATACTTGGATATCTGGAAAAAAGTGTTCTAATGCTCTTCAGGTGTGTGCAAAAGCTGATGTAATTGTCCTTTGAGTGAGTGCCTTGGTAGAAAGACTGACATACTAAACTGATCACAAATGCATCCTCTTTCTGACTACATTAGCATGCGGTAACTTAAGTGCAAAGCCACTCTTTTTGCAAAGTCAAATCTGTATGCAGTGAGGATTTACACAATGAAAAGATGGCTGGGATAAATTCAGTATTTGGATTATAATAAAGTTTTATAAATTCCAGTCCTATACATCCCAGTCCTACTTCACCTCTTGAGCTGAATGTGTGCCTCTACTCACTGGTCTGGGTAAGGATGACAAAACAGAATCTTAATCTAAGATGACAAAATGTTCTCAACAAACAGATGAATGTGCTTTAATTTGAGCTGTCACCAATAAAAGAATGGGCTGGCTGGATACAGCAGCCTGTAGCAAGTTGATAGGGAGAGACTGTTAGGCTTTTATTCTATTTCTTTGTTTTCTTTCTTTTTAATACAGAGCAAAGTCACCTTGAAACAGCTTGTTAAAATAAATAGTTATTGTAATCTAATGAATTATCATTAAGTGATTTCTACAAGCTGTGACTAAAGAATTTCATATTTTGTACAAAAGTATGGTAAGTTTTAGGGGCCACTTGAATAGGTGGAACTACAATTGGCAAAGAAACAGATGGCAGTTATGGCAAAAGCAGTTTTCTATCATGATGTTACTGCTGGGCACTTCAATCACAGGTGTAAATAAGAGCTCCCTGGGGACTGCTGTTTCACATCCAGCTGTGATAATCTCTGAGGGTCTATTTCAACAGATGGACATCATCACAAAGCTGCTTATACCTGATGTCTCTGTGCTGAAGGCTGTCAAAAGAAGTGTGTATGGCTTTATATTGAGATTCTCCACCCCTTTTGGAATTCTGTGATGTATATCATTATTTAGATAATCACCATCTAATTTGCATAGTGAGAGCTGTACAAGGTAAAAAGCAGATTTAATACAAGCCAAATATATTCACTAACATTTTCCCTGGGATGTTTTTAACTCCTTGGCCAAAATGTGTACATATGTTTGGTTCTTGCATATTCCAGAAGGATGGCTGTGATAAATAAAAATGGCATATGTTGCTAACGTCAGAGTTTGAAGACAGCTGGTGATTTTCAGCTAAGACACAGTAGACCCAATTCTATTTTCACTTTTCTTTGAAATCCAGGGAACTAACTGAGCTACAACACTGTATGAGGGTCTGGTTGTCTCTCTAATAGTCTAATATTTAAATTAATAAATCAGAGGACAAGGTGAAGGAAGGACTAAATCCAGACCAGACAGATTACACTGTTCCATCAGCTTTTCAGCAGCCAGCAATAGCTCTGTGTCCATGAGAAGTAGCACTAATACATTCTTCATGATCTCAGTCAGAAATGCAGTAAAGGATATTCATGAAGTATAATTTTTCTAGCATTGAACAAGGGTGTGGTACAACTAATATGCGCTTCCTTAATGTTTATTCATACCATTTTAGGCCTTGCAGCTTACTAGATCTCCCAAAGAAAAAGGCCCTCCATTTCTCAATCTCCATTCTTGGAGGGAGTGACTTAAAGTAGATTTCATTTGTTTAATTTTAATCATCTGAATTTGAAAGGCACATAAGCTTTCTCTCTAGTCATTTTAGTAGAAGGCCACTTTTCATAGAATTAGGGTACATTCGTGTCATTCTGTTTACAGAGTCAACATGTCCAAGGTATCTAGATGATGAACTTAAATATTTACCTTTTATTCAGTGTGGTTATGGTACATAAACCATTTGCTAAATCATTTTAAATGAGCAAATTTGTATAGCTTAGATGTAAGTTCAATTAATTAATCTATTAGTTGAATTCATTCTTTTAAATTAATTTTAATGTTTGCTACAATTAACATGTCCAATTCTAGTACTGAAATGGGTCACTTCAATTCTAGAATGAACCAGGAGATGACTTACTTTCATTTCAAAACTAATCATATAGAATGGGACCTACTAATTACAAACTTCTGTCAATAGTTATTTACGATGTCCTTCTCACTTGCCATTTCATCCTACAAGAATCTTTGTATCTTCTACTGAGCAGCATGAAAAGTAAGGGATTTTTTTTTTTTTAATAATTTCTTATTAAGACAGTTTTGTTTGTGCTATTCTAGTCTCCATTTGAGCAAAGGACCTTTTCCTAGTCTGCCCTTCTGACTTGATGGTCTGTCTTTCTCCTTTCGTCACCTTCCTCTTCACCAAGATCAATTACTTCTCCCCATTTTCAAAGTACTTGTACAACTGATTCTTAGAACCTTGCAGCATAGTTTGGGGGAAAAATTGTTTTATTTTACACAAATGTCACTCCAGACTTTGCATTTAGAACTGCACAATCATAAGAAAACATGGCTGTTGACCATTCCAACAACAGTTAACATTCTGTAAATAAAACATTAACCTTTCCAGCGTACCCTGTAGGTAATGGTGACTTTCCTCAACTAGCATCCTGACTGCAGAGAGACTGGCTTTAGGCTTTTCTGTTCTGTAAAGAACAGAATTCTACTGGAAAGGAGCTGAGACAAGCAAAATCTTCCAATTCCCACAAGCAGTGTCAAGACAAGGTATTTGCTGTATAATCACTTCTTGCATGACAATAAACAACATTTAAGGTCTAAATGTCACTGTTGTATCATTTCATAAATAGTGGTCTGAATCAGGCTGGCTGTCGTTTCAGTTCTCAATGCGATAGAAATAAAGCTACAAAGTTTGACTCTGAGTATTTCAGACAAAACCTTTTATCAAAAAAGTGTTTTGTACAGTTGACTTCTGCTGAACTTTTCTTCCTCATTTAATTTAGTAGAAATGTCTGCAAGAGTAAGATGAGGTGGGCTTGGCTCATAAAGGGCAGTGCAATACACTATGTTTTAGACATATGAACAAAAATAAATTATCTGATTGATTCTCCAAAAAGCATAAGTTGATTAATGAAATTGCAAGTTTCATATCTATAGAAACACTTCTACTTAAATTAATTGTGCCATTAGCTTGACAAAAGCAGTGAACCTTTTAAAGACTCCAAGTCTGTATCAACAACTCTTTTCACAAGTCTGCAGTTTACCATGTACTACTGTTGTGATTAGATTTGCACTTCTATTTCATGTCATTTTTCTCAACTTTTGTCGCTTTTGGAGATGACTCCCCCTCGCAACCCAATCCCCTTTAAAGGAGTCCTGCTTCACCCAAAGTGCCTAAATATGAGAAGTACAGGACAAAATTTTTTTACATAACTGTCAGCTGAATATTTTTCTTACTGTTCATAGCAGATAGTGCCAGAAATAGAATTGGAAGCATACCGGAAAGCTGCTGAACTTGTTGTTTAAGTCAGCCCGTTGGACTTCCTAGTTTTATTGTTGGGTTTTGTCCATAGTGTAAAAGGCAACCTAGGTTAAAGAGCGGTGAATGGGGATAAAGGCACCATGCACTGAATTCTCACTTTTCACTTGATCTACTGAGACCTGTCCTGATCACTCTGTTTTCAGTTCATCTATTCACACGCTACCCTTTGCTTCCACTTATTTAGACAGTCGAAAGCTGGAACTCTTTAATTGTGTGTTGGTGTAGCAAGTAGCACAACATCATTCTAGTTTGCCTTAGTTTTTAGGAGTTCGTTTATTCTCTAAATATTTGTGGCGTACTTTCAGGAGCATGCCTTGTCTTAATTTTCAAGCATGTATCTCAGTTATCACACAGCAGAGAGTCTTATCAATGCTGAATTTTCAAGATTGTCATGCTTTAGCAATAAAGTGTCTGTGCTAAGCCTCAATTTGGACAGAGCTCTGAGCGGGAGTCCCTAGATCTTTTGCAGTGAGCAACTCAGAATTACCAAAAAGGTGTGTAGGCTTCAAAACTGAGCTTTATCAAAGTACTGAATAAAACTTTTGGGAACAGAGAACTTGGAGTGAGACATAATACATATAAAACATATCTTTTGCATAGACCCATCCTTTATGTCTTTTAAGTATGTCTTCTTCAGACTCACACTCAGACTGCTTTCTTGGTTAAAGCAAGTTCTGTCACACTCCTCCTGTGTCCCCAGGGAAATTATAACACTGTAAAGACAGGCCACATGTCTGCTCTGTTCTTTCTGTGGCACACTTGGGCTTTTTTGCTTGCTGAGCTTTTTTTCTAAGCTTTGAGATCTCAAACGAGCATCAGGGAGTTTGACATAAAACCAGTCCCACACCCATGCTACAACTTGGCTGGGAACAGAGAGCATGGTGCTGCCAGTTTTTCACAAATGCAGCAGGAATTTGTGATTGCAGAGCAAGTACAGCCAAAGTAATGCAAGATTTAGGCTTCTCAGTGTCATGCACAAAGCTTGGGTCTAGTTCATACAACATGCTGGTTTATTGTTTGTTTAGATGTTGGGAAGAATTTTTTTTTTAAGTATCTAAGTAGGGAGAAAAACTATAAATTGCAAAACAACGTTTTACATTAAGTATTACTAAACCTTAGATTAAAATAGGAAATGTTGGTGTTTTGAAAGAAGTCATACTCATTTGTGTCTTGACCCCATTCTTGGGCATTGCCAACAGGTCTTTGCAGTGCTGCTGGCCAGGGCAAACTGGTTTCTGATGCTGATGCCAGTTAGCAGCTCACACATGATTTAGCAGGTACATCTGTTTATAGAATAAATGCAGCTCTGGTCAAATTATATTAATTTACCCCTTCTCAGACCAGCTTCCTTAGTTTTAGAAACAACAGGCTTACGAAACAACCAGGCATACATACAGAAGAGTATGCCTCGGAAAAGTCTCTGGCAAACTATAGCAATAGCTACTTCCGGAGTGCCACGCTCAGATTCCTGGTTTAATCTGGGGGCTTTGGGGAATATGATCCAAAAAGACTGGTATTTTAGAAGCTCATCTGTTCTTTGGCAGTTTGTCATCATGTAAGAAAATATAAATTTTTTTTCAAAGTAAAAGCTTCCTCTTCCTGCCAAATTCTGTATTTTTGTCAGATCCTGCTTCCATTTCATTAAGCTAAGGGAGGTTAGCCAGTCTTATTTTAAAGATTAAGTTCAAGACTGCATTCAGCAAAACAAACTGCTGGGTTTTGGTGTTACAAATACTTTGAGCTGGCAAATTAGGAGTACAGCAAGGGTGGTATGTCTTTACTGAATGTCTGAAGATGATAATAGCCCAACTGTAGTACAGTGGAGTTTTTTTGAAGATTAGAAAATGTTGAGGGACAATTCTGCAACAAGCAATGTTTAAGCTAGTAGGCAACCATCTCCACAGCCACAAGCTGGGCGTGGGAGCAGGTGGTGTGTCTGTGCAGAGCACTACAACACAGTCATACGGAGGTGACTATCACATCAGCTAAAACCCACAAAATAGAGATTAGTCTTTTTTTTTTTTTTTTTTTT
>VZTL01060237.1:0-14815 GCA_013400535.1 Scopus umbretta
GATTCTATGATTCTAAGATGACAGAAGTCTTTTCCTGTGTCGAGAGATCATACGGCACAGAGAAGAAGGGAACAGGAGCAGTGCATGGAAGTTAGGAGCTAAGCTGGACAGGGAAGGGGAGGGCATTTCTCTACCTGCCAGGTGGTGACTACCTCAGGTGTGAGCTATCACTTGCTCACCACATGGGTTTAAAAACCACGACTCAGCCCTTCCTTCCCCTCCCACCTATCTTCCCAGCACCTCGGAAGAGAGGTTTAAAAGCTCTGGGACGCCCGAAGACTCAAAATACTCTCCGGGGTCGTTTTGTTTTATTTTTTTTCCTTCGCCTTCCGGCTTTCCAGGTAAAGCTCGATTGTGCCGTCAACACTACCCTGCAGGCGCTGTCCCCGCCACGCTGCTTCTCGCTCCGAAAGCCCCCGTGGCGGAGGAAGCGCCGTGAGGGGACGGGCCCGCCTGACTCCCTCAGCCCGGGCTCCCTCAGCCCGGCCCGGGGGCGGGGCGCGGCGCAGGCCGGCGTTCTGAGCCCTTTCCGCAGGGCGGGGGAGGCGGCCATCTCGGCCAGAGGGCCAGTCTAAAATAAAAAAGCCGAGCGCCTTCCTGAGCGGTCAGGGGCTTCCTGCAGCTGAGCCGCCGAAGGGGGCTGCGAGNAGGACTAGCCGAGGCGGTGGAGGGACTCCTGGGTACGCCGACCGCCGCCGCGCCCTCCTCCCAACTTGGCGAAACTTGGCGAGCAGGCTGCTGCCCCCGGTGAGTCCCCGCCCGAGCCGCCGCCGGCCCGGGCATCCCCCCCTCAGCCGTCTCCCCCGGGGGTCGCGCCGCCTCCCCGCCGTACGGAAGGCCCCTTTCCCTCCCCCGTCTTTAAGCACCGGCATTTTGACCTCCCTCCACCCCCCTCCCCTCACGGAGCACGGCTCTGCCCTGCAACATCCCCTGGGAGCTGGCAGCCATTGAACCGGGCGGGTAGCAAGCGCTGCCCGCCTGCCTTCCGACTTCCCAAGTTTCCCGATAACGCGGGGCTATGGCGAGCCTCTGCCATTGTCCTTGTCCGTTAAAGGAAGCCGGAGAGGCCGGGCGAGGCTTCCTCTGGGAGTTCAGGCGAAGTTGTTCCGTGGAGTGAGGTGCCACAAGGGAGAAAAATAATTTAAAAAAAAAAAAAAAAAAAAGGCTTTCGGGGTGTTGCAGCCGCAGGGCGGCGTTTGCCTGCTCCTTACTCCGCCGCTGCCAGCCCCTGCCCTCAGTCCCGGCGTTGCTGTTAGGCGAAGCAACTGCTCCGTCTGTGCGAGGACTGAGGCTTGTAACTTTTTATTCTTTTTTTTTTTTCCCCCTCCTAATTTTAACGTTGATTACTTGCCAGCCGTCTTGGCGAGGGACCTCTCTGACGCCCTTTCAGCTTCCCGCCCAAGCAGGTGATGCCGCGCTGCACGGCCGGGCCTGTTTCGGCTCCTGCGGGGTCCCAGTGTGGGTGTTGGGATGATTAACGCATCGGCAGGTCCCTTTTGGTCATTTACCTGCTACCCGCTTGTCTTTGTAGTTTCAGGTGAATGTTTTATTTCTGGTCTGTGACCGCTACAGAGCGCTGCTGCGAAGCTTCTGCATACAGACCCTAGGTAACAGAGTTCAAGTAAAATGCATTATGCACGGTTAATGTGGGGAAAGTGTTTTTTTTTTCCCCCTTGTAAACGTCTTTTTTTTTTCTTTTTTTCTTTTAAGCAAGGGAATGGCCCTTGTGCATTTCTAGGGAGAGGGTTTAAGCTAAGTGGGAAAAGGCTTGGTATTATGCAGGACCCGTGGTGTTATACCTGCCTTACTTTGGTATTGGCTTTTTTTTGTGTAGAACAAACCACGATTTTACACTTTCAGAGTATCTGCATAAGGCCGTTAAGCATGCATCTGACTTTACCTTAGGTATTCAGCCTAGTGGTTTAATTTTGAGCCTTTCTAAATAAAAGAAAAAGTTGTAAAAATAAGTTAACTTGTGTTGGGTTTTCTCTTCCTTAGTAGATCTTCAAAGGTGGTGTGGTGGTGGAGAGAAGGGTATTTTAAGATAACTGGCAGGATAAGGTTTTTTCCAGTGCTGCCCTTTTTTTTTAAATAGGGACATAAAGCTTGTGACCTAGAGCTCTGGGTAAAATGGCAGGAAATCTGCTCCTAGAGAATGGAAGTACATGCTATATCTTGTTCATAAATGCTCAGTGGGATGATCTCCTTTCTGGCTATCTCTGTCAGTGAGTTGGGTATCAGTAATTGCATGCTCTTATGACTTCCTGAGTCACTTTATACTAACAATAAATGTGTGAAACTTTAAATACTTGGGTGTGGATGGTTGAGATACCACCACTATCTGCTTGACAGAGGAATTGTGTGGGGAGAGAAGGGATCAGGTGGGAATTCAAGTCTAGTCATTGGTGTGAAGTAGGAATGAGCTGTACGGGAAACTACTTTGCAGTTTTTGGTTTTTTGGTTGCTTGTTTTAAACAAATCCCGGGCACCTGTGTTGTTGGAATGGTGTTCTTTATCCTCTGGCTAATGACACTGGAAGAAGGTACTTCTAGGGTGTGATGTAGGTCTTTTAGCTCTGTTCTTGTCCTTAGAAGATTTTCATGTTTAAAATTACAATGCCACTGAAACAGCAGTTTTTAGAAAGCGTTTCCCAAAAGTTTGGGAATGCATTTATAATAGTGTTGAAAAACAATGTGCAAGTAAGTTACATGGTTGGCATTTTGCTTTATTTTTGTTGATCTCGCTCATAGGTGAACAAGGCCTTGCTAAAGGTGGGGTCTAGACTAAATCAAAATCACTGAAAGTTTGGTATAGAACTAAATCAAAATCATTGAAAGTTGCTCTTCTCTGTCTGTGTGCTCTGATTTTTATTTAGTGTAAGTTGACCCAGTTAGCTTCCTTTGTGTCGAAGTGTTATCTCCAGTCCTTGTGTAAGGATACCAAATCAGAAGAAACCTCACTTCAGTCTTAATTGAGTCTTATTCTTGTCTCTGGGCACAGGCTTTGCCTGACATTTAGTGCATTGTAGAATAATAATTAATCTTACGCTGTTTTCCTGTTTAAAACCCCTTACTCTCCTCCTTGCACCCTTGCAAGGGGGAGGGCGGGCAGAAAAGAAAATGATCTTTTGTAAGCACTGCGTTAGGAGCAGTGTTTGTGCGAGAGCCTTCATATATGTCACATACCTGACAGGACTGAAATGGGGTACTTTCTGGGCTACCTTTTGCTAGATTTAGGCCTAGTAGTACTTAATGACAGGATCATTAAAAGCCCTTGCTCTGTGCCCTGAAATACTATCTAATTGGAGCAATTTCTTTGATATTGAAGATGTAACTTCTTGTTCTTCAATGTAGCAAGAAAATTGTTGACATGTTATGAATCTGGTCATCTCTGGATGAAAATGTGTAGATCATCTGGATGAAGAAGTTTAAGTTGTAGGCTAACTTCTAATGAAAAACAGGAATATGCTTTTTGATCCCTTACAGATTGTTTTGTCTTGAGGCTGACCTCTGATTTTCTTAGAGGGTAGTTATATTTAGCTTATGAAGCTTTGGTGTGTGGCTGCCAGTTGGCCATTCTCTGGAAATGAGTGGGTTTTTTTAAAAAAAAAAAAAAGGGGGGGGGGGGGAAGGATTTTTCTGCTGACAAGCTTCTACAATTAATTCTCATAGTCTTCTATCAATTTTCCCAGCATGTATTAGGTGTGGCATAGTTTGAGCACTGCTGAGTGTGGATAAATTAAACTCTTATTCTAATCTCACTGTGTTAGATTAGAAATCTCATTGAGGGGTGGGGGGGGGGAGTGGAGTTCACAGAGCCATTGTCAAAACTGTTCCTACAGATCCTCCCTTTATGTAATTTTCTCCTTTTACCAAAAAAAAAAAAAAGAAATCCACTTGGGTGGGGTATATTAACATATGTGGGTTTCAGGCACCAGACAAAGGAGACACTTAAGCTTCACTTGCATGTGAATCAAGAGTGTTTTTAGGTGTGGGCTTTTTGTGCCATGCCGCTTTGCAGTGCGGCTTCCTGGGTCAAAACTTCCTGTTTCTGGTAGAACAGACTTTTGTACTTTGGCATCTGTGGTGCGTTTCTGAGGCTAACAGGCTGCAATTCACAAAATCCATGAACATGCTACGGTTCTCACGTTGCTTGAAGCTCTTCCGTTAAAGTACCTAAGATAAAGTTAATAAAACCCTCACACAAGAATTTTCATTACTTCGGAGTAAAAGTTGCAGGCTCTTGCTAAGGGGGAATTAAGAAATAGTCCTTTTCCAGGTGGCTTCTGATTGTATGTCCAAGGATGGTCATGTGTCTTCCTCACTAGTATTACACAGTCCTACCATCTATGGCTCTTGTAGAGCTGTAGTGTTGGCAGCTTGTGTGAGGGTACTGATGCAGCCTTCCTGCCCCTAGTGCAGCTCGGGCAGGAACAGGATCCCTCTCCTTGACCCTTTGGCTCATGCTCAGCCAAAAGCATCTGATAAAGGAAAGGTTAAGAACAATGTAGGAGGTGATCAGAGAAAAGCTTATCAGGGTTAGATAAGTGTGGGTTTTCAAGTTTAATAGTTTGGGTCCCCCCAAAAAGGCTGAGCTAAGATTTTAATCTAGCAATCCAAAAAGGGGTGGGGGGACTGAAGCATCTGAGTTCAGGTAACTTCATTTTGAAAACAGCCACAATTTAATTACTTTAATGTGGTCAAACTATATTTAAGTTGACTACAGTTTTATATTTGAATTTTTTGCATTGTAAAACAGCTGCTCTTGATTCTGGGTGGCTGAAAAAAACCTGTCTTCAGTATAGTCAATGAGCTGAAAAACCATTATTGGGTAAATTCTTCTATTTTAGGCACGTCACAGGTGAGGATTACAGCAAAGGGTTTAACCTGCAGAAGATGGTGATCCTCAAATACTGACAGGATAAGGGATTGTGATGTTTGCTGTTGAAACCACTGACTTGAATGGCCAAGCTTTTGCTGACCTTCTTTACCAATCTGGCAGATTGTGGAATTGAAGCCCTTTGAAAGAGGAGAAATATCATTCTACTCAATTATTCACACTTGAATTCTGCTATCACTTATGCCGAAAAGTTTCAGCAAATGAAAATAAAATATGCTGACCACAAGAAGAACTGTATCCAAACCCAGGGCTCTTATCAGGATTTAAATGTAAGTTTATTTTCCTTTCTGGTTCAAAGTGGGCCTCAGCCCCTGTTTGGAAAGGGGGACCAGCGCATGTTTTTTTGCTTCGGTGTTTCCTGTCTGTCTTCCTTTTTGGGAGGAAAGCAACAGTGTTTTATCCTGTTCCTTGTAGTAAAGCTCATACACGATATGTGTAAGTGAATATATTTCTGCTCTTATCCAGAGCGCCTGCTTATGTGTGTTTCTTCTGAGAGCTGTTTCTGTATCCTTGTCTTTAGAAGTCTGTGCAACGCTGAAAATCTTAGGGCTGTCTTCATCCTCAATCTGAACCTGAATGTGAAAGGCAAGAGTGTAATAAACACAGGGCTTTTCTTCCTCTTGATCTTTGCCATAAGCGTAGTTGAATGTTGTCCTCGTATGACAAAGGAGCTTTTCTGTTTTATGCTCCCAGTCTGAAGAGCAGGCATTTGTAACAAATTGATAAAGGTCTTCCATGTGAAGATCTGTGCTGAAGTCCTCTGATGTAGTCGGGGCCTTCCTTTGGCACCAGTAGGCTCAGGCACTTGCTGAACTTTTGTGTGCATTGAACTTTTGGCTTTTTTATGGGTTGTTTTATTTTGGCTTTTTCATTCTGTTTCAGTCAGGTTGCTAGTGCACAAACCCAAATTTGTTCATGTGGCCCAACAGGCCTTTCCAGATATCATTTTTCCTGTTTTGAAGGTTTTTGTTTTCTGCTCAAAGACTAAATAATTGATACTTGAGTCTTTCTGGAAAGGTGTTTTCTCTAAATAATTGATGGACTTGAACAAAACCAGACAGTTTCCAGTTGCTGCAGTTGCAGCTACAGGAAGCAGTATGAAGCACAGTATTCAGAAGCAGCTGAATGCTGTGAATTTTAATATTTCAAAAAGAGTGTGATTTGTTCTGCTGGGTGAGAACTGTCTGCTCTCACTTTGGGGTGCTGAAACATGTACACTGACATCTAGAAACTCCTGGAATAGAAAACAAAGAGAATAGCCTCAAGTAACTTGCATCTAAGGAAGACACCTGAGATGATGTTTGGTCTCTATGTGACGGGAGGCTTCCCACTGCCGGGATATGGAGCTGGTTCTCTTGATGCACATTTCTTTCCCCTCAGCAATTTGTTATTAACTGGTGCTCAGGGAAGTACTTAATGCTGTGTGGAATATGAACGCAGTGCTATATAGCAAAGGGTACAAAACAGCAAAGCTTTCTACCCTGCCCTGAGTATTCAGTTACTTCAGTTTGTCTGCATGGCAAGCCTGCGGAGGAGGAAGGTTTGTCTAAAAAGTTGTCTGACTTGAAACTAGGCAATTAGCGAGATGATTGTCAGAAGACAGCAAGGTGGCTTTCTTTGGCAAAGCTACAGCACGCTGAGGCTGCAAAGGGTATTTTGACGAAGTGGTCATAGCAGCGGTCTGTGTCTGCAAAGCAGAAGGGAGTTCAACTGAAAGACCTTGTCCAGCTGGGACACATGAGAAGGGAAGGTGGTGTTCAGCTCTGGGTTTTTTCTGAGCTGTGCTGCTTGTGTAACCAGTTGGGCTGTCAGCCTGTTAAGATGGCAGTTTCCTGTGTTCTCACATTCTTTTTTTTTCTGGAGGTATTTTGTTTTCTCCTTTAATAAAAGGCACAGATTAGGAAGTGTTTGTGTCTAACCTCTGCACCTTCTAATTCTGTTGGTGTATTTGCTGTTAGCTTTTGCAGAGACTGACGTCTGCATTGGAAGCACTCTGATGGTGTCACTTCATGGCCTTTGCTGCCCTGATCTCTTAGTGACACGGTGTTGTTCTTGGCATACTCCCGAGAGGTGGAAAGCCTGTTTTTCCTCCTTCCCCTGGGGCGGATGCAGAGTATTCCAGCCAGACAGTTGTGAGGGTTTGGGGGAAGGGCTGGAGCTGTTCAGGCTTGGGCTTGACGGCCTGGAGCAGCCTTGGTCTTTGTCCTTTTTTTAATACTTTTTCCTGGTGTGGGTTTCCTTGTGTGGTAGCGTGTACAGGGTGCTCTGCAAACCTACCTGCTGCATCTCCTGAAGCATTAGCTTATTTCTGTGTCTTTGGGCTGGGACATGTAGTATGCTGAAAAGCTGATGGTGGTTAGGATCATGAGGTGTTTGGTGAATGCCATTTTGTCACATCTCTGATATTTTTCCGGTGTTGTGTTAGAGGTTTACCTGCTAGTTGGTTTTTGAAAGTTGCACAAGTGCATTTCTTTACCAGAAAGTCAGCTGGTAGGGAGACTAATTACATGGTTGTTGAGCTGTCTACGTGGCCACAAAGAGCTCTTTTCTCTTGTGGCCTGGTGATTGTCCTGGTTGGCATAAAATAAGGTCCTCCTGGGTGTGTTGTGAATGCAAGTGGCACACAAGGCGGATGGCAGCAAAAGAAAGCAAACTTTGAAAGCATCTTCCCCAAACCCAACACACATTAACACCCCATCCCCCCAATAAATAGCATCCTGTCCTGCAGGGAGGGTGCCTCATTTGGAAGTGTTCCTCTGGTGTTTGAAAGCATGGGTCCTGTTACTTGAGGTGGGAGGGGAGAAAAAATTAAGTTTTATGGATTCAGCTCTACATCATGTCTCCATGACATGGAGATAGCATTGTTTAACTAGAACAAGTGATGAATGTAACTAGTATTGTACAGATACATGTATTCATTTCTTAGCATCCTCATTGCAGGAGAACAGATGTCAATGCTGGAATTCTTTTTTTTTAACTTAGAGATACCTTGATCTGGTTTAAATTTGTTAAAATGTATCGCTTATTATACATAATACAAATTTATGTACTATATACATATAAATAGGAACATTCAGTGTAAAGGCTAAGAAATACAGTGTGGATGTGGACAAGACCATGTTATACCCAAAGCAAGGAATGCTTTTAAGAAAAAGAAAAAAACCCAAACAAACAAAAAAATAAAACCAACAAAACCCCAAACAAATTACATGCTTGTCATTTCTTTAGTGTATATTACTATAATCAGTCTCCTGTTTTTCTCTTGTGTAAGAAAGAGAATGAAGGGATATCCTTTTTGGCTGAAATGTAACTGGAGACTTGAACGAGTGGTATCCTGGAAATGGAGGAAAGCCACAGTATGTCTAAAAGTTTAGGATGTACTCTGACAAAAGAGTGGATTTGTCAGCAAAGTTAGTTGGTGGCTTCCTCCTCTCCTCTCCTAGAGGAGGAAAGAGGTCTTTTCTCCTCTTAAGTTGTGACTTATTTTTGTGGTATAGCAAATGTAGGACTAATTTTGTTCTTGAAATATTTTGGTCTGTGTGAAGGTATGGGAGGGAGCAGACAACATGTACGGAATAGGTTCTGTTGCCGTTGGATCACTAAATAGAAATAAAATTATTCCCCAAACTGGAAGTTCTGGCTCCTCAATTAAAATATTTGCTTTGTAAGGGTTCCAAAACCTTCTATTGCAAGGAAAAAAAAAGTCAAATGACATGCTTGCTTTAATTTGGGACCTTGAGTTTTGCCTCGCTACTGTTGACGTTATAGGGAGTGGGTATGTATCTGCTCTCATGAGAGGTAGTAGAAAGCAGCTGAGGAGTTTTGATCAGCTAAGATTATTCTGGCTACTTGTTCTAATAGGCTTTGCTCCCTGGGGTGAATAAACTCCTGGTCAGAATGACTGACACACTTCTATGTGTTTCACAATACCTGAACTTTCTGCGAAGTAAAAGGAAAATGTAGCTTGTGGTTTGTTGCATATACTAAATAAGTTACAACACAGGCAAGCTCCTATTCAGGTGAAACCAGTCAATAGCTTTGTTAAAGAAAATTTTCATAGGCATGAAAGTGTTTTCCAAACTTTCCCAAGGTGTTAATGAGCCATCCATTGAACTGTAGTGACAGTGTCTGGTGTTGGTTTCACTCATCCTGGTGTAATCTGTCTGAGTTTTAACTTGCATGAACATGGGTTATCCTGTAGTGCTTTTGAGGATAAGGTCAGTGTATTCCTGCTGCTGCCTGCAATTCTTAAATATTAATAAAAAGCCTGACAGCTTACAAAAATATCCTTCTCTCCTACTGTCTTTCATTCTGCTCATGTTTCGAAAATCACTAGCTTTTAGACTCAGTTTACTTGTGACATTTCTTTTCCTGCTTCCTGTGCTATCTCTTGCTTTAAGTCAGAAACTTTATTTGCAGTCAGCTACTTTGAGCAGATTTCCCTTGAACTAGGTAAGAGATCCATGCCTTCTAGTTGGTGCCTTTGTCAAGCACTGCTGTATGTTGGAGTGGAAAGTCTCTATCTGTGCCCTTACTACTTCAGTGAATCTGAGGCCAGTGGAGCAGAAGTAGCATAAACCTAGTAAAATTCAGTGGATAGCTGAGTAGAGTTGTACCTCTCCTCAGTGTCAATAACTAAAAATATTTGCAGTTTGAATTTATGTGGTCAATACTTACATTCTACAGTGTCATTAGTTTTCATTCTGACCAGTTTGTATAAATAAAAATACGGAGTTTTTTGGAGCTGCTCTTGTTTTGTGGAATTTTTTTTTTTCCCCTAGAGTTTCTGGTAGCTTTTATAGCTAAGTAGGAATGAAGACTTTAACATATGAAAGCAAGGCCAGCCAACTATATGTTTTGGTAGCTTCTGTGGGAAGAATGGTAAAAAGTGAAATTGTTACAACTGCTATTGTCCTCTGTCACTGCTTTTTAATTGCTGTGGGAGTGATCCCTAATTCTGCTTGCCTTTTTCAAGTCTTCCTTTAGTGTATTTCTGTTAGTTTAAGAAATCAAGTGGAGCTGAAAGTATCCCATGAATGATAGCTTGAATAGCTCCTTGAATTGCAGTTGTGCAGTGTAGAGCTTTTATGCCAAAGTATTGGTGATGTTAGTCAAGTGGGCAGTTCGGAAGAGGTTAAAAGATGATGCTTCTTGGTGCCCAGGTAGATTATTTTTCAGAATTTAAGGTGCGTACGTTCTGAATGTTAGTCTAAATTCAGAATACTTTTACATGGTATTTTCAGATGCAACTCATCCACATAAAAGTAGTGGCTTGGCCAAAAGCACAAGCATAATTTGTGTGAGTGGAGCTCTTCTGAATTGCTGCTTCCTTGTTTTGGGTTTGGGAACACTCGTGTATGTTCCTTGCAGATTTTCCTGTTGGAATTTGTGCTGTAGTGAATAAAGCCTGAAACTCTTCCTATGTATAGGGGACTGGATCTGCTCTGGGATTGTTTTGTAGTCTGTATTGGAGCAACTTGTGTTTGAAATATTCTTCAAGTACTTTGAGGACTTTGTCTTCAGCACACTATAAAAATAAGAGCCCCAAAAGATGACATCTTAAGAAATCTGTCTGACTTTCATCATGTTTTCCACTGAGTTCAGAGGTCTGTTATCTGCCACTATTTTTCTAGTAAACCAGGGATAATCTATTAGCAATATCTGTCTTGCGTCATGAGTCTTTCGGGTTAAAAAAGTACCCTTTTGTTGAATAATTCTCAGGTTTCCTCTAAGAATGAGCAAATATTTCTCTGCTGTTCTGGACTGCAGCAGAAGTAAATACACTAAACTCTTATTCCTTAAGAGAAGCTTGTGTTTTCTTTGCAAGGCCCCAGTCAGAGTTCCTTGGAGACAAAATTACAAAAATAAAAATACAAAAAAAATACAATAAAAATACAAAAATAAAGATAACACTGCTTGCATCCACAGGGCTACTATCTGTTTCCAGGAGCAGATTAGCCTGTAAGAGCTCAGAATCCTGCCAGTTCTCCTTGCCTTTGTGTTGCACCAGCTCAGTCCTTACACATGAGGATTTGCTGCCCAGCACCCAGATATTGTACTGAACATTAAGACTCCCTTGGTGGTCAGCTTATCTCTGGGATGTGGAAAGAGCAGTCTGTAAGTGCCTCTTAGTTGCTCCATCTTCAGAAGGTCCTAAGAAAAATCCCTGAATTATCCCTGGTCCCCTGAGTCTTTCAGCTTCACAAAAAAACCCCTATTGATTGAACACCTCCAAGGAGTATGACAAGTATTTTTAATGGCACCATGTCTTGAATGAATGAACTGATGCTTTTTGATATAGATTTGGTGTTGATGGAGTAACAAAATTAAGTAGCTGTGTCAAAACAGATGGTAGGCCAAAGTACATCTCTTGCTGTATTTTAAAAATTCTTCTTGTTCCTCAGTGCATTCGTCTATTGACTTTGTTGATTTGTTTTACCAGCTTCGTATACACTTGATGCTTTGTATTTATGAATGGTGGGGAAGCTCATAAAATGAATTTTTTTTCTTTGTTTTCTCTTCAGTTCTGCCCCTGTTCCCCTGGCTTCATCCATTTCAGCATGTTAGCTTCATGTGTGGTGCTGGTGTTGCATGGGTGCTGCATTTCCATGAGCACTCTCAGAAGCTAGCACTGCTTCTGGCCTCCCATCCTTGCTCTCCTGCCACCTCCTAACTTTACCCACACTGGCATTTATGAGCTCTGGGGAAGCAGATTGGAAGGCTTAAAACTGTTTTCTTCTTGGTGTGTGGTACAAGATCACAGGATTGATCTGAAGATTTGCTACATCATTTGCTGTATGATTGTTTGCTCCACTCAGTAGGATTATTAATGGTTGTGGATTGGGCAGGGGAGGGTGGGAATCAGGACTACAAATGGTGGCAGTACTGGCTGAACCTGGAACTTCAGTGTGACTTAGGTCTGCCTTGTAAAGTCAGTGCCTCCTGAGGGTCAAAAGAGTTTGTGGACCTAGGTCTAGAGATGTGTGTTAGTGTTCCAGTTGTTCTTGTTCTAGATTTAACATACTATCTGTGAGGATTTCCCTGCATATCCAAATTAGATTGTTTAATATATCACAGCTTCTGTTCTGTGAGTGTTAAAATCTATAGACTATGAATATCATTGCTGTAGCATTTTGAAGGTAAGAGTGGAATCGGTGGGTGTGGAAAGGTTTTGGAAATGGCAGTAGCCTTTTGATGAATGACTACATTATTTTTTTCCCCCTTCACTAAAGCTGTAAACACCAAGACAGAATTATATATTCTACCAAAGCAGCAGTGCTCTGTATTTAATTTTTAGAAATTCTTGTTGTCATGAGTGGGTGATAACTGTCAGCTGACATAATGTGACTTGCTTTGTCTGAAACACAGTAGAGAAAGTTACTAGTCTATGCTGCCCACATACTACTTTAATTTTCCAAGTGTTTTGTAGTATTGCCTAACCATAGTTATGTAGCCTGTGATGGAAATTAAATGAAAGACTGATGTAGCAGATTTCTAGACTGGTAACAGATGCCTCTTATGTTAGGAAACATGACTGCTTGTAGTATAAACATCAGGAAGGTGGCTGCCTGGCCTTGAGTGGATTGCTTGATCTGTTTATTTGTAGGGTTAGGGAAAAAGCCAGACATGCCTACACTTTAGATTTAGTATGTCAGAATGTCACTCCCACACCAGTAGTGATTATACTGCTCTATATGGTGTTTGGTGGTCTGTCAAGAAGAACCAAAAGACTCCTGATAATAAGTCAAATGCGTAATACAGGCAGGTGTTTCAGAAGGCAACATCTGTCTGGGGAGCCATGTGCTGTTAGAGGACAGCTTCTTGCAACAAGGAACCAGTACTGGTAGTACAAGGCCTCCTGTCACTTCAGAGCATAAACAAAAAAGCATCATATTAAAAAAGGCATTGTGCTTTTTCCATTCTGTAAAAATACTGTGATTGGTATTGACTGGGGCATCTTGCCCGTTGTATGGAGAAGTGGGGAGAAGTGTCTTATAAGCTAGTGGTCAAAATGAGGAGGTAGGTGGGGCATGGTGCTTATCAGTAAGGGTACTTCTGGTGCTCTTACTGCTGTGAATAGTTTCACTGAAGTTGGCACTTGAACAGTTGGATGTAAGTCCCAATGCCAGGGAGGGCAACCTAACAAAAAGGAAGATGTCAGACTATGTTAGCATTTCAGAACTTGAAATACAATGGTTGCCTTTCTGCCTCAGATTATAGTTTAAGCCTCTCTGTCTGGTAGAACCCCATTTGTATGGAATTTAATGATGTACTAGCTAAATGTCACCTTCTGCCTCCTCTTCTGTAGTGGTAGCAGCAGCAGAAGCAATGTTTGCTATTAGTAGTATGTGCATTTTACAGTTGCTGCTCCTGTCTTTTGCCAGGATCCTGATTTCCGTGGGGATAGAGGCAGAACGGTGATGGAGGCCTTGGTGTGCCTGCATCAGGAGAATATTTTCACTGGCAGCCAGTGTATTGCTGTAATACAGGCTTATACTGATGCAAATGGACTCTTGGTCTCTGTTCAGATTAGTGGGGTTCTACTGTTGTCTTCTAGTGTCCAGTCTTCTCCTTCTCTTCCCCAGAGCCATTAGACTTACTGACTTGGACAAGTGTATGACTATTGCTTGTTGGAATATAAATTGCCATTTGGAACTAGAGGCTGATACAAAGTTGGGAAAACCAAGCCTTTGCTCCTTCACTTGTATTCTCTCAGCTGCAGGTTTAGAAAAGCATGTCAGGAGAGTGGTGTTTAAACAAGTTTTCTGTACTGTATCTCATAGTAAGATTCCTAAATGTTGTCTGTGAAGCTGGCTGGGTTGAAAAGGTCAGTAATGAAAGCTGAACCAGGGCATGAGGAAATGAAGCTGTCTACGTCTTAGGAATGTATGTTGCAAAACTCAGTTTATGTATGTATGACTGGGTCATATCTAGGAAAGTCCTTTTCAGTCACTGCCTATACTGCCATAAAGTACAAATTTATTTGTTTTAACAAAGGTTAAGTGAGGTTTTTTACTATAAATGAACTGTGAATGTTAGAACCTAGTTATAAGGTAAGGTTTTAGAAGACAAAAAAACTTGTCAGTATTTGGTTAAAACTGTATGGAAATCAGTGTCTGAACTGTGGAAATATCAAGCTCAGGTGTTAATGGTGAATGTTCATAACTCTATAGCCTGACAAATTTTGCAGGTATTGTTCTGTAAGAATGTGCAACATATATTCTTTAATCACTCTCATGTCTCTGAAGCCAGCTAAGTAGTTCATTCTGTGTGTTCAGTCACTTTACTGGGGCTATTAAGGAAAACACTTTTTAGTTCTCGCCTAACTTGGTTTTACTCAGTCTTGTATGGAATTGTCTGTTGTGTGTCCTTGATGTGTTTGTGTATGTGGATTTAGCTTCAGGGCAGAAAAGTTTAAGGCAAGGTTTGAAATATTTGTATTGAGACTTCAAAAAATAAGCTTCTCCAGTAAGACACTGATGGTAGTACTCCACAGTTGTCCTGGAAAATAATTGGTATTTCACTTAAATAAACAGCTTGCTTTAGCTTTTTATTGAATGGGAGTCACAAAGCTGACAGGTATTTGGTTCTGTTCCTTCTTTCAGTGGGATTGTCTTTTATACCAAGGTGCAGATTGCCTCCTAAAAAAAAAAAAAAAAACCTAAAAAACCAAAAAAACCAAAAACTTGGTTTCCCTTCTTACAGCTGTGGGTTTAGTGGAGATCTTCTGTTCTCTGTTCCACAGTGCTTGGTTTCAGACTTTGCTGGGTAGGCTTGGTTTTTGCATGCTGTCTGTGAATGTCCAGGTCAGCATAGTCCTTGAAGTCTTTTTCTTAGCTATGAGGTGTTTGAAAATTCTCAGTGCTTGCTTCCCTGTTGCAAGCCTTTCACTGACATCGTATGGGAAGAAAACATT
>VZTL01060238.1:0-12308 GCA_013400535.1 Scopus umbretta
AAAAAAACACAAAACAAAAACTCCAAAACTCAGTTTTATGCATATTATTAACAACACAGTTCATACACCTTTTGAACAGGAAGCAGTAGGAAAGCCATCAAAAATTTATAAAAGACTTTTTTAAATCAATGAGAACTATTGCTAACCAGTCAAGAGTAGAAATATTATATTGGTCATTCAACAAAACTTCACCTACACATGAGACAATCAGGAAGGACCACAGTCACAATCTATCAGAAAGAGGACATGATAAAATGATGATGTGATTGGAATATAATGTAAACTGTATACAGTTTTGAAAACAAAGCTGTGATGATTGAGGACTAAAGACTCTACTATTGTCATTGCATTTCTTAAACAGGATTAATGAGTCCTATCAAGTCTTTCTGACAGTATGTGGAATACCCTACTCCTCAGTCGTCATAGTCAGTCTGGGTTTATCACAAAACTCCTCCCCAATGATCCACAGTTCTCGTTCCCACTTGAATACAGTGAAAACTCATCTTTCCACTGTGGTTATATGAGTTTTTCTATAGCTAGCAGATGACACAGCATATGGCTTGCTCTGCATTTTTGTATTTTCAAGCAATTAATTCCTCATTAAAGATTTAAAGTTTAAAAGGTGGCTTAGAATGGTTTCTCATTCTGTATTTTGAAAACAGAATCGCTCCCTCACCATACTTTCTAAGAACATTCTGTGCCAAGTCATTTTCCATTCCTTCACAACTGATTCCTTCACAGTAACAGCAGTTCCTTCGACTGCCTTCTTTTTTCAAAGAGAAGCAACTATGACTGAATTTTGACCTGAATCCTGTTGGCATAACTTAGACATGTTCTAAGAATGCCTAGAAGGCTGAGGCCCGTGGAAGAGAAATACCTGCTCTCTGGAGCCTGTTCATGCTTAGATATGATCTATGCCCTGGGTTGTTCACAAACAGCTTTGCAACTGAGATGCTGAAAGATTAGCAGGATGCTCCTGTGGCTGGAGGATTTTAAAGATGCCTGCTGAGACACCTTGGGAATTTGCTTCCCAAGTAAGGCAGTAAGTAGGGTAACTAATTCAACTTTAGATTTAAATTCATGTCCCCCTCCAAGTGCCTAAAACCCATTCTGGGTCTACCTCCTGGTTACTAAGGTCTACTCCATACTGATCAGCCAGCTGTTAGAAGCCATGGAGGATCTAAGCATACAATGAAAGCCTACTCCTTTTCAAACCAACATGGAGTTTTGACCATGGTTTCAATAAGACACTGATTTCACCCCATGTTCATCCATTTTTTTTGACAGATGGAATTAAACTGTAAATTCATCCTTGTAAGCAACATATGACTGGCCCCATGTATGATCACATTAAAGTCTATGTGTAAAGACCATTTTTTAATGAGCTTTCTGCAGAACAAGTAATAATTTCACATTTTAAAAGAAAATATGCATAACATACTCCCTGTTTAATTGAGACGGGGATTAAAAATGAAGTTTTTTATATAGATAATTGATATATATCCATGTTTTCTAGAAGTTTACTACTTCATCATAAAATCCTGTACAAACAGAGCAAAATAAAAAACTTAAATTCTTCTTTTCCTGTCTGTGGCAAGGTATAAACCAGCATTCCCTTATATTTGGCTTTTTCTCCTACAAGGGAAGAAAATTTGATGGTTTCCCTTGCTACTTCTCAGCTGATGGAATTTCCTCAGTGTCTTATTTTTGATTCCAGGAATACTCTGTGAAATATTGTGGTGACTTATAGTTGCAAGGGCGGACTTTCTGGTTTTATTATTTATATTTTTCAGGTGTGTAAAAGATACATGAATAACAATTCACAAATTTTCTTCCTAGGGCCTACAATTAGTCATAAGAAAAAAAAAAAAAACCCTCTATGAGAAACTACAAGTTTACAAAGAGAGCTAAAAAACAACTGGTACTACAGTCCAGGAGAAACTAGAACCATTTGCCATTTGCTGAGTTTGTCTCCAGGTGTTCTACTGCATCTCTTTAACTGCTGAAAAAAAAAAAGCCCTGAATATTTTATATTTTCTACATAAAGCAACAACAATTACAAGAGTTTTAAGGTCTGTTTGGGCTTTTGATTGTGGAAAGAGCTTTTAGTATGAATCCTTAAGGTCTTCAGGGTAAAATCAGATGAGTAATGAAGATTTATCTATTTTTTAATTTACACATTAAACTATTGAAGACAGCTTTATACAGTGTATTTCCATTTAATGAGTTTATCACAAACATAATGCCGTGCACAAGTGCTTATGTGTAATTCCTTGATCTTCACAGCTATTCAAATGGAATGAAATCATATCTCTGATAGGTATATGTTGCTCATATAAACGTAAATAAGGCCAAGTCTTCCGCATAAATATCTCACCCTTTTTTTTTCTGTACAGATAGTCTGTACAACATGAGGCAAATGGGCTTGATAGTGTCAGCCTTTATCCAAGTGTAATATTTTACACTTTTATGGTGAGCTTTACAAATTGACCAAGGTACTTATAAGCCTAAAATTTGTGATCATAATTCGTTATGTAGTTTTGCAAATTCAAGACAAAAACTGTTGACAGGGAATTGCTAATATTGCAAGTAGTACTTTTTGCAATGGTGAAATAAGTTTACATTGTTCTTTTTCTAATGTGCTAGTGAATACTTAAATAAACTATTTGGTTTGTGTTTCAATTTATATTTCCTTAAATATATGTATGTTTTCATAAAGCATGAGCAAATACCTCTGAGAAAGTAAATGGATTTTTTTTTTTTCCAAGAAAATACATTCAAATTGTGGAACAACATGTTAAGAGGGCTTACCTTTAAGAACTGTATGGATAGAGCTAAAGTTTTATTTGATTAATTTTATGGCTTGCAACACACAAAAATATCCTTTGTAGAAATGTTCATAGCTCTGTAATATTTAGCTTCCTTCTGTGGATGAGATTGGACAACAGCTAGGGCTGAGGCTGAGAATCAAGTCCATACTTGCTGAAACAGCTGCTTCCTAACCAATGCTGTGAGAACATGCATTAAATCATATTTTGGAGGCACTTGTCCCTCACTTAAAAGAAACAAACAAACAACTCAAGCATCAAGCACTTATTTACAAAAAACCCAAACCAAACACCACAGTCTTGTTGGAGGAGGAACATCTAGAAAGTGTGGTAGAAAAAAAAACCCTTCTGTCTATTCAGTAAAAATCCTCTGAGTCATGGATCTGAACACCAAGTCCATCACCATGATTTGATTTGTTGTTGGTAAATGCACTATTGGGAAAGCAGAGTGAACTGTCAGAGATTAACAGCATCTTTCCTCACTTGAGTCAGCCTGCTAGCTTCAGACTGGATAAACGAAGGCAGGGCCCATGCTGGTTTTGAAAAGTCTCTGATTTCTGCTGATTACTATAATCTAATTCAGTTGTTAAAAATATTTTATATAATAATGTAAAGATAAATTATGAACAGATTTTTTTTTTTTTTTAAATGGGCAAAATATGCTGAGTGGGCAGTAAACCATCACTGTTTAGTTTCCTGTTATGCAGTTAGTTCCATTCATCAGAACTGTGAAATAAGTCTAGACAAAACTCTATTTAATTTTAGAGTATTACCAGTTTTCAGCTTGGGCCAGATAGTACAGACTGAATTTTGAGACAGCCTGGTCACATTTTAAGAGAACCTGGCCAATCTATTGTTTTAGGTGGCGATAGCAGGAATCCTTAGTGGGCTTGATTTACAGCTGCATAAAATTTTGGCAGTCTTCATTATGCTTCACTGTGAGTCTTGGGGCTTATTCAACCCAGAACTCAAATTTAAACACAGAGCTTATGAATTCTTATGAAAACAAACTGAGAAAACATCAGAGAAGATCCCAGTGCATTGGGATAGCACATAAGAGATAACGTGTCTCATTACTCATTTCCTTTTGTCTTTTCTCCATTCTACACTCAGTGCAAACACCCCATGAGACAGCTGCAGTAAATTTTCTCAAGTTTTGCGTAATGAAGAGAGTTAAGACAATGATGTTGCTTGGGCTACTCATATAGCTGATTAGAACAAAACAAAAAATATTGGGTTTTTTTTAACTTATACTAACACCCAGCTACTATTTCCATGCCTTAGTTATTTCTTTTTTCCCATGTCCATCTCCTTTTCCCTTTTTCTCCCCCCTTCCCTTTTTTTCACTGTTAAAGAAAAGAAGGAGAAAGGAAAAGAGGAAGGCATACAAGCCATCAGATTCCAGTAAAAGAAGCACTTTTTTGCAACAGTTTCAGTCAGCTTCAGGCTTTTTGGAAGTCAGCTTGAAATTTCAACAATGTTTTCAATTGTCAAATAATTGTCAAATCCCTTCAAGGGCTGGCAAGCAGATGGGAATAGGACTTTAAGGATAAGAGTATTTTTAAATGGACTATGTAAGAAAGAGTTTATAGTGAACCTACAGTGTGACAGAGACATGGTGACAGAAATCTTAAGCCAAACATAAGAATGCAAAATATACATCGTAGGTTGCCAAAGCATAACAGAACTGTTCTTCTATTTCACAAAATTTATGGGTAGATGGCCTGCAAGAATAGAGCAACTTGAAATACAGGAGTTGAAAATATGAGTATTTTTCAGTGGTTTTTTTTGGTTGCAGTTAGAAAAGGTGATAAATTTAACAACAATGCATGGATTTCTCTTCTTCACAACTTACTTTGGTTTCTTGGTGTTGAAATAAAATGGTGTGAGGATAAGATTAGGCTACCAGCTGAATCTCTGGCAGATGCCAAAAATGCAAGGTCAGAGAGCTGTGTTTTTTTGCAGGCTTTCCACCAAGGAATTTTTTGGAATCTCAGCTTTTCTGAAGAGGCATATGGATGGCCCATGCTGTGGCACTTGCTCCTGGGCACCCCACTGCTCCTGCTGCTGCCTGATCCCAGTGGGGTTTGAAAGCAGGTCTTAGTGCTAGGGTAAGAGGGGAACTTCAAGGAGACCGTGGCAGGCTCTGCGTGAGATAATATGATTCATTGAAGCTAATACAGCTCTGACATCACAGCCCAGGCCTGACCTGGCAATCCTGGTTTTCCATTAGTTGTGGCTAAAATACTGGCCTACAGAGCACACTTGGGCCTCCCGCTCTGAGCTCCCTTTTCATAGCACATTACGCACCACGCTCAGACGGCCAGCAGGTCTTCGTCCCAGAGAGCGCTGCCAGTGTAAACACTCACACACCTTTGATGAATAGCGAGGAAGCCTTCCTGACTGTGCTCTGAAAAGAAGTTATTATGAAGAGGCAGCCCTCCGGTCAGTTTTATAGGTCTCCACTGGGAGTCCCTGCTAAATACCTGACTGCTAACTAACACCTGAGCTGGGGAGATTTCACACAAATCACTTCGCTGGTGAACTGCAAGCCTGAACTAATAACATACAGTAGTACAGAAATGAAGAGCTTAACTATTTCAAGAATGAAATAGCCTGTGCGTTTTGCAATGTGAAGTTGTAAGGGACGTTCTTGGCTCCCTCTCGGTGAATGGCTTTTTCAAACATATGTGGGTCAGAAGAGGCATATCAAAGTATGCAACGGGATACTATGTGGAGCTAGTTACTGTTTGAGTTGTTATGTTTATCCATGCATTGCTAAAAAGCTGGTATGTCCGCAGATTAGTCAAGAGAAGTAACATAATTACATTTTGTAATGAAAATGTTTGGTTATGCACAGAGGGAGTGCGCTTCTTGTTGATAAAATACTGTAGATAGAGAAGGCGAGTCTAGTTCTGGTTGATAGAATATTACTTCTAGGCAAATGTTGCCCTTAGTTTTACAGCTTAATCCTTTAAAACAATTTGCACAGATAAAAAGAACTGTCATGACATGCCAGATATTACTCATCACTTTTCGAAGTTAGTTCTTCCAAATGCATTCAGCAGGTCAATCTCTGCTGTGTAGAAATAGTTACATGCAAATAAAATAATGTTCCAAGTTTCTACTCCTTGACACTCATACTCTTTTGGAGACCATGGTTGCCCTTCTGCATAAGGGGAATCCTGAAACTGTGCAAACCCCAGGAGAACATCAGAATGCACCAAACTGACAGTACCACACAAACCAATCCTTGATTCTCAGTTACACTGTTGCTCAAAACACTGCAGGCCTCTAAAGTTTATTCACTTCCTTTCCCAATAATTTCTGAAGGTTTTTTCACTCTCTTTTCTTACAATGTTCCAGAGTTGGAAAGTCAGCTCAGTTGAACAAGTGTGGAGAGTCCTTTATTAGAAAACATAATTTCCATATTAGTCAACCATATGTTGCATAAACTTTATTTCCTTTTAAGATAATTTATTACTTTTTCTCTTAAGATAATTTATTTTTTTTTTTTTAACTCAGAACATATTGATGTTCTTTGAGGATTGTTTTTTACTCTGGTTCCTAAGAAAGAATCTCTTGCTTGTCTCAAGAATAAATAAGCATGCCCTGTTAGTTGCTGTCTACTTTGCCATTCTTGCTGGTGATCCTTAGTTTATGCAAACTAGGATTACAAGAGAAGGAAGTACCTTTCTTCTGAAAAAGCAGAAATATCTTGCTGCACTTACAGGTAACCTTGACATCGCAAAAAATTTCTTACTCTCTTCAGAGATCTTAGTTGGTGTTCTTCAATAATTAGAAACTTGTAATGAAGTGTATTCTTTTTTTTGTTTGTTTTTCTCAAATTAAATGTAATTTGGAGTACTCTTAATGAAACCACATAAGCTACCTATACTTCCTTGACAAGGTAGGTGATGATGCTAGTCCCTGCTGTCATCCAGGTTTCCAAATACTTTCCTCTATTAGACTGTTTGCAATTACTGACAGTTTGGCCAGACTATTTGAGCTGATATTTCCCATCTCTTTTGAGTTAAAAAGCCCAACTATTTCTGTGAAAAAAAAATGGAAAATAAAATATCTTATGATATTAAATTAATTCTCTTAACCTGTTGTTTGGACAGCTCAGTCCTGTGCTAACACAAAAAGTTTGAAATTTGGTGGAACAAGTCCTTTATGTGAAGGATATAGTCTTCCTCTTTACAAGATTTGTAAAGGACCCAGCCAGGTGTTGTAACATGCAATGTGCTCATGTGAGCATCAAGCAACATGTGCAATGTCAGCTACCTGTGAGCAGTATTTGTTTGAGGCATAGTGGACTGACTGATGAAAGTAATAGGTACTGAAAAGTTCACTGAGATTCAACCTGGATAAATCATGGCATTTCACTTTCTGTGGAGTCAATCACTGTAAAAGAGTATTTGTCTCAAGCCTACAAGCTGCTTTGGTTTAGGCATCTAGAGTTCTTTCATGGCTATCTCAGCCCTTTCAGTCATCCCATTGGCAATCACAAATGACCGTTGTTTTTTCTGGTTTTATTTCTTGTTTATATTTTCTCATCTGCCATAGATAGAAGTTAAAGGATATTCTTGAAATGTTCTTATGGGAACCTAAAATCCGTGATGGATTTTTAAATATATAATGCTGTTCTGAAGAAATTAATAATTACAAAATTAAATGCAACATTTGCATTTTACCACAACTGTAACAAATTGAGGCCTTTTGAAGGTAAGGAAAATACAGTGAGGAAAGAAATAACTTTACTGATTAAGGTTTAAAATACTCCTTTTCCACACTTTTAATTTTCATGCTTCATTTTCATTGCTTAAATTCCTCATACGTATGACAAAGGTATTAGTGTAATTAGGGAGTAACTATAGCAAAAGACTTTGTAGTGTGTTCTTGATATTACTACAGAGAAGATGACAAAAAGTCTGAGATAAATAGAAAAAATACACATATTTGCTTGATATTGGGAAATAAATCCTAGACCTTCCTTTTTTATCTAGTTACTAATACAGTCAAAATCCATTGTATTAACAATCTTACTACCTGAATTTTATTATGACAGAGGTATCAGTATAGGTGGAGATTGTATAAGAAAAAAAATCAAGTATGCAATATCTGTATCAGTCACTGCCATTAGAAATGGTCTCTACTTTTTTCTTCCCTGAGATATGGAAGGAGGGCTTTTGCAAATTTTCCATAATTACTTGTAGATCTTATTAGTGGTGTCCTAGAATACATCATTGCAAAAAAGTGCTCAGTTACTACTTTAGTTCTTACAGGCAAGAAGTACCTTTCTCTGGTATTTCAGTGTTTTTCAGTGCCATTACAGCAGATTTAATGTTCTATTCTAATCCATGATCTTTATGTCAGCAGTACTACATACACATAACCGTTTTCTGCTTTTACACATAAAGGGGCTAGATTCTTATTTTGACTACAGCAGTAGTTGTTCACTGTAACTCTTGATTGCAGTGACTAGAAATTAAATTGCTTTGGCCACCAATTCCTGAACTATCACAAGAGATCTTTTCTTAGGCTCTCTCAGTGGAAGGTATGAGTGGAATAAGATTCTTCATAGCATGAGGCTGCAATCTGACTATGGACTGATGTGAATCAGCAAACCATGTGATAAATTCCCTTAATTTGGCAAATGCAAAGTAAGTTGATAGAAATTCATAATTTCTCCTAGTAGTCTCAGTAAGTCTTTTGTTTTTCTTAAAATGATTCTCATCTAAGTATTTGTAGAAAAACACATTTTTAAAAACAAGGCTTTCTGCTTGAATACATTTCTGTTCTTTTCTCTGATTTAAGTCTGGATTATATTTCTAGTATCTCACATTTTGTAATTATCCACAGAGGTGTACATCTTGTAAAATGCAGTTAAAAACATTACAGCACAGTAAGTTTAGGTTATCATTGAAAAGCTCAGAGTACTTGTATGTCTGTATCTTGACAGAAATAAAAAAGCAAGTAACTGGTAATATTATCCTTATATTCCCTATTTAAACATACAAAAAGAAAAACCTAGGCCTCTGCTCATGTTATTCTGCTTCTTTCCTTTTCTCTGTTATGTACTAACTGATAAGAGTATCCAATAAAAACTGTAATCAAAATAGCTGTTACTTTCAAGTGCTTTCAGCAGTTAATATCCTTATTTTGCAGTTCATTTTCTTAAAGATTATCAATGCAGGGTAATGCATATGCATATATAACCAGCTTAGAATCCCTTTACTGAGTTTTCCTTGCTTAATTTGTTAAATCCCTTTTTGTTTTGAGCTTCTTTATGAGAAAAACTTTCCCCAGAAACACAAGTAGGCCATTTAATTTAGTTTACCACACTGATCATGCTGAGTGTTATGGAGAAATTATTTCAGAATTCTTTCACCAGAGTAAATGAGTTGGAGCCTGACTCCAGACTTGTTCTGTGTAATACAGGCACAGAGCCAGCAAAACAGCTCCTGTGAGAATGAACCCTTACCTACTTTCCATAGCTGAAATCCAATTTCATGCAGACCTCTTTCCTTTTTTAAATAAAAAAAAACCCTAAATGTAAAAATAAATAAATAAATAAATAAAAGTGCAAATTGCTATCAGCTAGTGTTTATTACCAAATAGTATTAAATCTAAAGGTGGTGGTTGTTTATATGAATGTTAGGTGCTAGGTGATAACACTAGTGAAAATCATGGCCTGGTTGTTCTGGGCCCAAACATGTACTGCAGATCAGTCCCTACTGTGAAGAAGTTGAAATGATCCTACGTGGCAAGTTTTACTAACTTTTGTGTGCCTTGTGTTCCAACCACAACCCTACAAAAGCATACACACATATTTAACCCCCAGCACTGTGATCATTTCTGTTGAAAATTGGTAAGGGTGGGAGAAGAATCAAAGGAAATGACTTATCCTGTGCCTTAAAACTGATTAATGCTGATGTGGAAATGCATTCAAGCATTTCTGAGTTCTCTTCTACTTTAATGTTCTGTCCACCAAATGATGCTGCCTTGATAAACATCATTGATCAATTGTTATTGTACAATCTTTCTTTTAGTATAATAGCTTCTTAATATTTTATACATGCTTTTCAATTTTGTTTTGCTCATTCTCATTTTGAAATGCTGGGAAAATATATTTGTTTTGAGCTTAATCCTTCAAGATGTTGAGAGACCATAATTCCTATCGGTATCAATAATGTCTCTTTCAAATCCAGCAAGGTCTTTGATTCCTTTCACTGATCCTCTTCACTTTGATAGTTTTCCCTGAACATATCTACAATCATTTTACTTTGTAAGGCATTCATAAATGTGTTTGCTTTCTACTTAAAAATGCTTTCTACTTAAAAAAAAAAAATAATCTAAGAATTCACAGTTGAGATTTGGTATGAACTAAGACTTCTTCATTATTTGATTTTTAAGCAGCTCTGGAATAGTTTGTGCATTCTTAGGAAAATAATTGAGCTGTTTTTATGGGGACAACTCACTAGCAACCTTACCCCAAATTATAATACTCTAATGAGCTCTCAATGTCCTGCACTGAACTGTAGTTCTCAAATGTAAGCAATCACCACAGTCAGATAATGACAGTAACAAAATAGTGGTTTGGTTACTAAACTACTATTCAAGCAGCTTCAAGCTTCAGGTTCACCACAGTCTTCCCATTTTATAGGAATGCTCAAATTCTAGTGGCACTGCTATGAAAGGAACTTTATGCTATCAGCAGTACCTTTAAATCAGGCAGCCACTTCCTAAGGTGTTATTCAAATGCTATTAAATAAACAGACTATTGAACAAAATGATACCATGGAGAATGCATAAACCATTATGTTACAGACAGCCTGTCTAAAGAAATGTGATAGACTGAAATGCACCTTTTATAAAAAGCAAAGAGTAAAGCAAACAAACATCAAAAAACCCCAATAAAAAAATCCCAGAGTGCCTTCTGAAACTCGGGCAAGACCTCCATGTTTCAGGATTTCTCCAGGGTTCCCCAAAACCTAGAAAGGAATTAGCTGATGAAGATCTTCCAACAGAAAGAACACTGAGTTGTTATTGCATCACGTCTTGGAGCAATTAGAGGAAATGGTGTCCTTCTCACATGTGTATAATAAGGCTGGATATAGATTTCGGTATTCAGATTTGGAAGACTTGAACACCAGATAGAGTCACTAGCTGAGTGGCTTGAGAGGCTGAGTAGAAAAATAAAAATATGATTAGGACTTTGGTTATGTTATATTAGAATAATAATGAAACTAAAAGTTTCTAATTTTTTTCTTTTTTTTTTTGGTAATAAAATTTTCTATTTAAGTGAAATGGTGACAAAGACATTTTTGATTGACTTTTCTTGTATGTATTTAAACCTTTTATGAGAGGTTATAAGGAAATGTCAACAGAGATCTACCTGTACTAAAACTCACAGCAAAGTATTTGTTTAACCTTGCTTTAATTTATGGGAGAGAGAGGGAGAGCAGGAAAAGGAAGAGAGTAGACTTGACACCTTGGGTCAATTTTTCTTTCTTCAGGGGTGGTCCAAAAAGCAATAAATGTTGACATTTTCAGTGGAAAAAAAATAGTCTTCTGTGTAAGTGGAAGACAAGTGGGAGGAAATGAAAGCAAAAAAAATAGAAGTACTTGGAATACCCTCATGGGACTGAATGCATTGAAAGAAGCCATTCAGATGGTTAGGGATGTGAATTTAGATGAGCTCTGCTCTGTTTGTGAATTCTAACATGACTACAAACCTGCTGAAGAAAACAAAATAAAAATTAATATTAAACAATCATTTACATTGCCACATAATAGGTACACCCACAAACAATGTCAGCTTTTACAGACTAAAGAGGATTACGCAGTACAAATAGCTTTCACATCTGCTAGCTAGTGGGAAGCCATGCTTTTTACCATTGATCTTCTGAGGGGGATGCACCTATTCATCCCCCAAATAGAAAAACACTTATTTAATTTTCAGAAAGATTTTGATATCATAAAAATGCATTCATCACCTGTCTATCCCCAGATTTCCAGTTCCATATTTTATATCAAATATTCACTTTTAAAACACAGTGGTAGTAAATAGGACCATTCAGGTTTAAATAAGAAAGAAAAAAAAAAAACCAAAAAACAACAAACCAACTAAAAAACCCCAAACCTACTATTTTACTTTATTGCTTGATGTGGTCTGGAACAATTTTATCAGGTGTATTATGAACACTAACAAATTCATCAAGATGCCATGTCAGTATTTCTTACATTCTGTCCTTTTACATGTGTAGTTGCAACATGTTGAGCTCCAGGATCATACATATTTCTGACCTAACTCCTCAGTCATCAGTGAGGTTAGAGCAAAGGTGTATGCTACCTGAAGACTTCAAGGTCTAACAGTGGACAGAGGTGTAGTCTGTGTTTTACTATCTAAAGAAAAAATTCGCCTCAGTGCCAGTAAATTCACTCATTTGAATCCTACCTATTAAAACAAGAAAG